>WBZZ01005253.1:0-100903 GCA_019918135.1 Paulinella micropora
TATAAAATAAAAATATTTTTTGGAAAAAATATATTCCAATAAATATATGGCGAACACCATCGACTATGGCGGACACACATGGAACTTGGACAAGTTGGCGGAAGCAAAAATAACATATCAGATAAGGCAAAACAAGTTATATGTTAAAAAGCCGAACGGAACTAGGTTTTATGACATAACAACGACAAGGGGAGCACTATCTGACCCTGAAAGGTTTTATTCTGAACCTGAGCGAAAACAAAGGGAAGAAAATATGTTGAACCACAAGTAATTGAGTTCAATGGCTATAAACTAATAAGGATTGACACTGAACACAAACTACCTGTGGGGCAATCGGTATATACTATTAAATTAAGTAAATCAATGTCTAAAAAGTGAAAAAGTTTCCATTAGAGGGTATTATTGGTATGATAGGATCCTAATTGAAGACTTTAAAACACTTTACAAAGACAATGACTTAATACAAATACGTATTAGTGCTATTCCTTCAACTTGGAATGTACAAAACCAAAAATTAATAAAAGTAAAAGATTTCAATTTAGAAGATATACTGACTAGATTAGAATCTATACTGCAATCAAACGACGAAAACTATATGGACGAAGAAGGAGCAACTATGGAACTTATTGATTTCAATTTTGTGGGTGTAAGGATGCCAGAAGGGGAGAGAAAGCAATAACTACAGAAACAGACATGTATAAAAAGAAAGGTGTAATACGAATAAACAATGACGACAACATATGTTTGGCAAGGGCAATAGTTGTAGCGAAAGCAAAGATAGAAAACACAAAGTCACAAATCAAGGAGGACGCAGAATCCAAGACGAACTGGCAAACAAACTGCACGAGGAGGCTGGTGTCATGAAAGATTTATGTGGGCTTTCTGAAATTAGTGAGTTTGCTAAGCACATTGACTACAACATTGTTATTGTTGAATATCCAGACAAAATAGTTTATAAGACTGAGATGAAGGACAAAAGGAACATATACATACTAAAAACAATGAACCATTACGACACCATAACAAGTATGAAAGCATTCTTATCAAAACGAAACTTTTGCGAGAAATGTATGAAGGGATACGAACATAATCACGCATGTGAATTCAAATGTAATATATGTCAAACTGAAGGATGTAAAGGATATGACAATATTTCAAAATGGAAAATGTGCAATGAGTGTAATAGAAAGTTTCCGAATGATGAATGTTTCAATAATCATAAACAAAATAAGTTATGCGACACAAAGAAAAAATGTATCACTTGTGCTAAGACTTACAAAGGAGAACACAAATGTGGATATGAAAAATGTAGGAACTGCAAAGAACTACAACCTCTATCACACCAATGTGAGTTAAAGAAAAAAGTGATACATGAACCATCAACCAAATATGTATTCTTTGATTTTGAAGCAAATCAAGAGACAGGAACACATATTATCAATCATTCTGAAAGTCAATATTTCGACGACAGCACACCAATCATACATAAAAACATTGAACAATTCTGTGAGTGGTCATTGGGTGTAAAACATAAGGGTTATACATTCATAGCACATAATGCACGGGGATATGATTGTCAATTTGTATTGAAATGGTTGATTGAAAAAGGAATAACTCCATTTGTGATATATGAAGGTGGTAAAATAATGATGATGTCTATTGGTAATGGGAAAGAACAGATTAGATTTATAGATTTTATCATTTCTAACTATGCCTCTATCTGACTTTCCTGACACATTTGGACTTACTGAATTGAAAAAAGGATACTTTCCTCACTTCTTTAATAAAACAGACAATCAAACATACATAGGCAAAATACCAGACATGGACGATTACGGATATAACTCATTCTCAAAGAATAAAAGAGATGATTTCTAAAATGGTATGGGAGCAAAAAGACAAAGTATTTGATTTCAATAAAGAAATGATTGAATATTGTCATAGTGATGTAGATATACTAAGAGGGGTGTATTGAGTTTAGGAAGCAATTTATGGAGTTCGGAATTGATCCATTTCAATACACAACTATTGCCTCTACATGTATGGCACTATTCAAAGCAAACTACATGCCTGAGGACAGCATAGCAGTTATACCGACAAACAGAACAGACAAAGCAAAAACAAGTCGTATGTGTGTGGAGTGGTTAGCATACAGAGAAAAAAAGGACAATGCTAAAATTCAACATGGTCTAAATGGTAAAGAAAAAATACTAAACTTACCCAAAGGTGTGAAAGCCTACTTAGACGGATATGACGAAAAGACAAAAACGGCATATGAGTTCCATGGTTGTTATTGGCACGGGTGTCCTGAGTGTTTCAATGGAAATGAACTAAACAGAGAAAGGTCTGTGAATAAAACATTTGGACAACTATACAAAGAAACTAAACTACGCGAAACTTTAATCAAGCAACATCCGGAAGTTAGTCAATTAATAACAATATGGGGGTGTCAATGGAACAGGATACGAACAAAGGAAGAATTCAAAGGAGAAATAGAAGAGACATTAATTGAGCAAGAAGCAATCAATCCACGACATGCTATGTTTGGTGGAAGGACGAATGCTCTATCTCTATACTGGAAATCTATGAGTGAATATCAGTATGCAAAGTATATAGATGTGTGCTCTCTCTATCCGACTGTCATGTACTATGACCCCTATCCTGTGAAACATCACCAAACAATAAGAGGAAAAGAGGCACATGATATGTTGAATAATAAAACAGCATTTGGTGTAGCAAAAATAAAAATACTTCCGCCTAGAGGACTAATTCATCCTGTTCTACCATGTCAAGATAGAGGAAAGATGATGTATTATCTATGTAATAAATGTGGAAAGGAAGGATTACAGGACAAATGCCAACACACACAGACGAAGAGAGAACACTTACAGGCACATGGCGACACCACTTATTTACAAAGCCATACAAAAAAGGCTACAGACTTATTAAAACTTATGAATTATGGCATTGGAATGAACAGACAACAGAACTATTCAAAGAATACATTAAGACCTTTTCTAAGAGTGAAACAGGAATCAAGTGGCTATCCATCAAATGTCATTACAGAAGAAGACAAAGACAATTACATTAAGGACTATGAAGAAAAAATGAAAATCAAATTGGACAAAAGCAAGATTGAAAAGAATGAAGGAAGAAGGGCTGTAGCGAAACTATGTCTTAACTCACTATGGGGAAAATTTGGACAACAAAACAACAAGACACAAACAAAAATCATAAGGAGTGAAGCCGAACTATTCAAAAATACTAAATGACAAGAAGATAAATGAAGTATCTATCAATATGATAAACAAAGAATGCTAGAACTATCTTACAACCTACACCCTGAAAAAGTATCTGACCCCTACAATACAAATACTGTGTAGCACTATTTACAACAGCACATGCGCAAATGAGATTGTATGATATGATGGACAGATTAGGTAATAGAGTGTTATATCACGACACAGACAGCGTAATTTATTCCGTAGATGAGAAAGAAGGACAGATCAACAATACCGACTGGTGATTTATTGGGACAATGGACAGACGAATTGATAGACAAAAAGACGAAGGTAAGCAGAAAGATAACCACATTTATTGGAGCAGGACCTAAATCATACGGCTACATACTAAATGATGGAACAACCAAAATGAAATTAAAAGGATTTTCAATGAATTACGAGACTTGTAAAAAATTGAACTTGGTTAATATGTTTAGTATCATAAGCAATGGATTGAAAGTACAAGACACTGAACTATCTAAAAAGGCATATGAAGAATTAGAAGACCTACTAGAAACAAAAGGAGAAAAGTGTATAGCAAAGAATGTAGCAGAGGCTGGAAATGTAATCATACACACCAACAGCAAAATAACAAGAAACAAAAAGACAAAAACAATTACGTCAGAGCATTTACAAAAGATATTTTCATTTACTTACACTAAAAGAGTAATTCAACCTCTAAAAGAAAACCAGATCACGACATTACCATATGGATACTAAGCAAAAAAAAAAGAAAAAAAGGAATTTACAAAAAAGAGAAAAAAAGAAAAAAAAAGGCATCTGGTAAAGAAGTGGTTTGTAAGAGTAAGCAGTGGGAGTTGAACCGACGACAACGACGGACAACACCACCAACATACTAATTACACCACCCATCACCATACCACGAGAGGGAGCATAAAAAAACACTTTTTTTGTCGGTGCTTGCTTTGGTTTCGGTTTTCTCCTCAGTCAAAGCGCAATGTTATCACATGTTTTTTATCAGAGAATGCGAAAACAAAAAATCATACTTTTCGTTTTCGCACTTTTGGCCTACTTTGTAGCAGCTCACCTTGACGAGATGAGTGATTACGTTGATGATGAGGCTAAAGATGACTATCAAAATGAAATTTCAAGCGATGATGATGTTGAAAGAGAAGAAAATAATTGTTTGAATATTATTCAGACAAAAGAAAGAACAAAATTATTTCCGACAAAATAGCCTTGGAGACAAAGAAAAAAAACTTGTCAAAAAAGATAAGACAAATTAAACTTGAACTTGACGAGGTAGAACGAAGACTCGAAGCTGTCGAACAAAGAGACAATGAAATACAAGAGGAAAGAAAGCAATTAGAAAATGCAAGGAAAGTTAAAAGGCAGAGAATTAGAAAGGAAAAAGAGACCAAAAAAGAAATAGCATTTTTTGAAAGATGGTTAGAAAAAAATAAATTTCCAATGTCCCGTCAAGAGGAAAATTACGCAAGAAATTTGATTGGTGGTGGAAAAACATTTGAGGAAGTTATTGTAAAGTATAAATTGTATATTGAAGGAGTAAGGTAGAGTTGTGTGATTTGTGCTGTCTGCCTACCTGCTCACTTCTCATCAATGAACATGACACACATTTCACAACAACATAAAAGCACACTTGTTATTTGACTATTTTTTCAAAAGAATTTTAAAAGAATTATTTATTTTTACAAAATTATCAAAAAACAACGGCTTCAAGGCACTGCCCTCACATGTTTTTTTGTGCTTTTTGGTATGGGGCAGGAACCATGCCACCTAAGAAGAAGTCTCCTTCCAAGCCGACTGCTGAGGAGCCCGATGAGGTTCCATCTGAAGTTCCTGCTGAAGTTCCTTCAACCCAGACGCCAAGCATCCATTGCACGAAGACCCTGTGCTTCAAACTGAGGTTGAACGAAAAGAAAAAAATATCAGTCCTTTTGAGAAATTGGGTGTAAAGTTGAAGGAGAATGAGCCAGAAAAGTATTGGGAAGAGAAACAAGTTTGGGTTAAGTTTTCCGACAAGTACGATGAGCCAGACCAAGTGGCTGAGAAGAAAAAACCTGATTTCAAAGAAGCAGTTTTGATGGGGGCCCGGAAAGCAGATCCCAATAGTTATGTTGCTCTTGGAAGCGACGGTGTGATAAGGGTCTTTATATCATGGTCTGCTTTGAAGGGTTATTATATCAAAAAGAAAGGGTTCCTTTCTACACAAAGGTGACTATAAGTCAAGAATGACTTTCTTTTTTCTTTCGCGTGTTCCAGTGCGGACATTTGATTGGTCTATTTCCTCTCTTTTAAGTAAATGCTTTGTTGCTTATCTTTAGTTAGTTGTTTCAGTTCTTTATTAATATCTGTCTCTTCCGGATCGTCGGTAGTGTCAGTCTTTAATAAATGACGTGGTGTACAACATCATCATTTGTTAATACAATCCGGTATCCCTTACGTGCTTTGACAGTGTAGATTTGCTTGCTCCATGTCTTTCCTCCCTTTTCTAAAATGTGTTTCTTGTTCAACTTTCTAACTCTGTCTCCTTCTTTGAAACCAAATAAATATTTATCAACATATCTATGTTGTTGGCTAATATCATATCCTTTAAATACATCAATTGGCGCCGCCTTAATCGCTGAATGTTCTTTCTTGTTATAATAATAAACAACATCTTCAATATAACTTATCCAATCAAAATTACGATTAAAAGCCCATAATACATGTAATCTTTCTCTAAGTGTTCTAACAAATCTATCAACAATACCTAACGAATTATGATCACCTACTTCAACCATAAATTGTTCAATTCCATTATTTCTCATCCACTCACCAACTGCACCTTTAAACTCACCGCCATTGTCTGATATGTATGCTTTTGGCTTTGGTAATTTCTTGAGTGCATCTAAAACTGTGGTAGAAAATTTATTCTTTATAGGTATTGTGTGAGCATAGCGACTATGAATATCAATCCAAATAAGGGCAAAATTATAATTTTTATTTTTTGTAGCAACCTTACTCATATCCATTAAATCAATATTGACCATATCCAATACTTTGTCCGCTCATATTGTTGTTCCTCTAGTCCTCGGTTTAGTCTGACGAAATAATTCTTGGGCAGTTTTGGTCTTTTCTTCCTCTGTTGGATCGCCTCGCGGAGTATCTTCTAGTTGTGTATCCTTATCCTGTGCATTAATATTGCTAGTGGTGTGTTTGTGGTCCATTAGAATTTCAAAAATATCTTATCTGCTTCCTTACTTTTTTCTTTACTTTTTGGTGTATTGTTATATACATTAACTGATATTTTTTCGCTTCGTTTTTTACCGCCTCGTTGTTTTACGCCTGTTGGTTCATTATCTTCGCTTTCTTCACTTTCACTTTCTTCTTCTTCTTCGCTGTCATTCTCTGGCTTCTTTGGTTGTGTGATTTCTTTGTGTTTTTCTTCTTGGGCTTTTTGGCATTCTTTTTTATCTTTCTAAGCATATGATTTGCAATAACCTCAGACATATCAATTTCGCTATCGCTTTCGCTTGATTCATCTTCAATCTCAGGATTTTTAAGTATCTCTTTCGCAACACTAACTTCAGCATCAGTCTCAATAAGTTCTTCCACTGATGCTTCTTTTAATTCTCCTTTTTTACGAAGCCTTTCACGAGCCCATTCGTCCTTTCGCCGTTCAGCATTTTCTCTATTTGCTTGAACTGCTTTCTTCCAGTTTTCCTTTGATGCTTCCTTTGAAGGCATTGATTACAGATGATTGATACTACACTAGATAGTTATATTTTTGTTAGTATAATTTAACAAAAAAAAATTAAAATATTTAATTATATAATCTATGTCGCAATATAAATCATTACTTGGCCTTAATGAGTTGGCGGTTGATAGTCTAAACATACTTAACTTAGACTTAACGAACACCAACATAGTAGGTTTAAATACAGACAGAGTGCCAGAAGATGCTGACCCCGTAAATCTTTATTACACTGACGGACGGTTTGACACAAGATTATCTACCAAATCAACTACAGACATAAAAGAAGGAAAGAATTTATACTACACAGAGCAACGAGTAAGGGATAATGACGAAGTCAAAGCCTCAACTCAACACAGAAGCAATACTTCCAATCCGCACCAAACAAGTTTATATAATTTGATAGACACAAACATATCCGCTCCAACGGTCGGGCAATACTTAACATATAATGATGTAGATGGTAAATGGAGAAATACAACAATCGGCTCAATTGATACACTCACAGATGTAGTCATTACAGCACCAGTGGCGATGAATAGTTATCTAACATATAACTCAATAAACTGGGTCAATAAAACATTCCCGATAAATGTTGATGAATTCGGCAACATTAGTATGGGAGGTAATCTAAATATAACAGGTGTCAATTTACTAAATACCAAAGATGTTGATACTTGGATATCAGAGCACGAAGACAATAATGATAAAGTGTCAGCGGATGGTTCAATTGATACACACAGCGACTGTACAATAACAACACCTACCAATAACCAACTGCTCATTTATAGCACAGGACAATGGAGAAACACAAACTCTCCTTTCGTAAGATTAGATGGTCTTGCCATGATGATAGCGGATTTAAATATGGGAGGATTTAACATAACAAATGTCGGTAATGTTGATGGTATTGATGTTTCTGCCCTTGATAGTTCCGCGGTTAAATTAACAGGAGACCAAACAATAACTGGGAATAAAACATTTACTACTTATGTGGGGTAAAAGACTCAAATCCATTAAATACAGGTAAGTTATTCTTCAATTACAACAATAATATGGGTTCTATTTATTCGTCGGAGGTAGGTGGAGCAACGGGCTATCCATTATCTTTTGTAGGCTCGTCCATACTTTTTGCTCCAACAACAGGGGGTAGAATGACATTGACAAATAATGTTTTAAATTTTAACAGCACAACAGCAATCAGCGGACTTCCAGCACCATTCTATGACAATGATGCTTCAACAAAAGCATATACCGATACGAAACTAGCCAAGGACGGAGCAACGGCTATGACGGGTAGTTTAAATATGGGTGGATTTAACATAACAAATGTTGGTAATGTTGATGGTATTGATGTATCCACCCTTGATACCGCAGTCGTCAAACTAACAGGAGACCAAACCATAGCAGGAACCAAAACATTCAGCAACATAATAAATGCTAGTGCGGGGATTGATATGAAAAGTCAAAGCATAACAAATGTTAATTTTGTTGATGGTGTTGATGTTTCAGCCCTTGATACTTCGGTGGTTAAACTAACAGGAGACCAAACCATAGCAGGGAATAAAAAATTTACATCAACTTTGGAAGTAAGTGGTTCGTCCAATCCAACTACTTTTGACGGCATTGGCATAGCCTTTGATACAAAAATAGGAATGATTGCAGCACAAAAAACAGCGACAGCGACTTGGTATCCGATACAAATAACGGGGTCGTATGTTGAGTTATATTCAGGTAATACTTTAATTATAACCGCAACAGGCACTACACTATCTTTGAATAATAACAAAATAACAAACTTAGCCACACCATCAGCAACAACGGACGGAGCAAACAAAAGTTATGTTGATACATTAGACGGGCAAAATGTGAAACTAACAGGAGACCAAACCATAGCAGGAATTAAGACATATAGCAGTGGTGTTGAAATAACGGGAAATTCAATCAATTCAACAACAAAGGGCACATTTATCGTTTTCAATTCTACCAGTAATATCGGGTCAATTGCTAGTTTGGATATGAAAACTGCAACATATTACAACTTTGAAATTTCTGCGAAAAAAATAAGTTTTATTATTGACAGGACGATTGTCGGTTGGGTAAATGCTTCGGGGTTAGATTGTAATAGTAGCAAAATAGCCAACCTTGGAACTCCGACATTAGCGACCGATGGCGCAACAAAAGGGTATGCGGACACATTGGACGGGCAAAATGTAAAACTATCAACAGACCAAACCATAACAGGAAGCAAAACATTTAATGGGGCGAGCACTGTGATAAAATATCTAACTTTAACTAACAATGCAGATTTTAATAATCAAACTATCACTAATGGCGGAAATATAACATATAATGGGGCGAGGATATTAAACCAAAATGGAGGTGATATATTCTTTTCACAGACATCAGGAGATTATCAGTATTTCTTATTTACTCTAAATACTGCTACAAGTGGAACCGCAGACCAACGAGGATATGTATTCACGAATGTAGCATCTGATGTAAAAGGGGCGGGACTTTATATTTCAAAACTTTTGGATAATAAAAGTGCTTCGTCTGACATTGTCCGTTTTAACAATGCTGGCGGTATGCGGTTTTATGGTGCCTTAGATATGAACTCAAACAACATAACAAGTGCTGGAACAATAACTTCAACCGCAGGAATAACTACGACAACATTAACAACGAGCGACAAAATAACAACAGCATCAGGCAAACCAATAATTATAGGCAACTCAACAAAAGGAGTAGGTGCGACGGGAGGATTAGAATTATATGGAACGGCGAGCAACACCGCGGGGCCACATATACAGGCAATAACAACGGCTGATGCTTATCCAACATTTCAACAACTAAACTGGGCACACGATAATGTCAATTTAAGTTTTGATGCTTATTTTGATGGCACGAACTGGAAATCAAGCCACAGCGGTTCAAACTTTCTAATTCAAAAAGGTGGCAAACTCGCTTTTTATTATAAATCAGGAATAACGGCAGGAAGCAATATATCTTTCACTGAGGCAATGAACATAAGCACAGCGGGATTAATAACTGCGAATGCGGGGATTACATACTCTGGCGTGCTAACTACCACAACTAATAATGGAGCGAAAATAGGAATTCAAGGACAAACAGACGGGACGAATGCGAGAGGAATATTTGTATGGGATAGCAGTGATTCAAACTGGGGGATTTATATGTCTCAGTCTGGTTCAGGTAAATCATTAAGTGGAGGAACAGCACCAGCAGGAGGAGGTGGAGGATTAACTTCTTATGCTATTAGATTTAGAGTGAATAATTCTTCAACGAGTGGGTTCATATGGGAGAATGGTTCAAATACTGCTTTAATGTCATTAAGAGCGAGCGATGGACAATTATGGGTATTATCTAATCCAATTCAATATTCAGACAGGAGAAAAAAAGAAGATATAAAGGAATGCTTAGGCTTAGATTTTATTAATAAGTTAAATCCAGTTTGCTATCGTATGAATCATGACAAAAAGAAATGTAGGACTGGCTTAATAGCACAGGAATTAGAAGAAATACTAACAGAAATGGATATGTTAGATTTTGGCGGATTTATAAAAGAAACAATTATGGTTCCGTGTCCAAAGCAAAGAAAAGAATACGAATTGAAAGGTGTGAGTGTTAATCCAGAAGATGTTAAATGTATTAATAGTGGCGATGTCGGTTATGGCATAGGTTATTCCGAGTTTATAGCCCCGTTAATTAAGGCCGTTCAACAATTATCAGAAAAGGTAGTTAATTTAGAAAAAGAAAATAAAAATCTTATGAATATACTACAAGACCAAGCAAACCAACTAGCCGAAATCAGAGTGTCCGTTATTGATAATGTCAAATAATACAACTAGACTTCATAGGCCACCGCCAGTCATTGAAATAGACGGCGAACTAACACCAGAGTTGAAAAATCGTGTTTTAGACATTTCATTGAAGAATGAGGAAAAAAAAGTAGAGCACGAATTGGAAGATAACTGGAATTGTTGTTGTATAACAAACAGACCGACAGACAGCCGACTTATTAAATACTTATTTCAAATGGGTATCATTATTGCCATTATAACCCTTTGTATCGTAAGGCTATCTGAAAAGAACTTACCTTGTGAGGTAGCCAACACTTATGTCGGAATTTTGACATTGCTTATCGGTATTTGCCTTCCATCACCTTCTTCAAAGAAATGAACATTCATATACTTGAGTTTTATACCACATAGCATCATTTGAGCAAATTAAAGGAATGGCTTCATCAAAACTAACACACCAATCACTCATGGGCTTATACACACATTTAAATTTACTTTCTATTCCTTGCTTTATACAATAAGCACAACTCTCATTCTTTTTTTCGCTTATCTGTGAGTAAAAGTCGCAGGCCGTCCGTCCTAACACAGACCACATAAATAATAATATTAATAACATAATATATTACACAATATATAAACAATGTCGGAGCACAAATACCAAAAGATTATTTTTCTGAGCAATGATTTTGCTGGAGGAAGCAAAACATTTAATAAAAATATCCAAATGTCATTCACACCCACCAAAATGAATGTAAAATTTATCCACTATATGAACGACCAGACCGAAACCAAAACAAGAATTCTTTATATGGATAGAATTGGAATTATTGGAACATTTGCGGACAGCACTACAGCAAACATTTCAAATCTCGGTTATAATTTGGGTGTTGTAGGATGGACAGACGGCCAATATACATTTAAAGTCCTTGAAACTGACAGCGGAAATATTGACACAGGAAATTTAGCGGGCCGAATTGTTGTGTGCCTAGAATTCCTCGCTTAGAATATAGCAATGGAAAAGATTAACAATGTCAAAGTTAAGCCCGTGAAGCAGGATGGAAACGGAGATAAAAAAGCAAAAGATTATAAATTATTCAATGAGCCGTATGCTAACATATTTCTACTTGCTAGAAAGAAGAGCGGTAAGACGACAGCACTCTTTGAAATACTGAAACGTACAACAGACAGAAAAACCCGTATTATCATTATTGCTTCAACAATACACAAGGACTACATTTATAAAGCGATGGTAAAGCACTTTAAGAACAGAGGCAACCCGATGGCAATATATACCTTTCTTAAATCAGATGGTGTAAATGTTATTGATTATGAGTTAGACAAACTGAACAGACATGACGAGCAACACGAAGGAGAAGTAAAACAAGACAAAGAAGAAATAGAGAAGCCACAATTTTTATACTTTGGAAAAGAAGAAAAAAAGAAACAGAGCACCGCAGAGGTAAAAGAAAGGCCGAGTAAATATATATCTCCAGAGGTTGTTTTTGTTTTGGACGATTTAGGGAGTGGATTAAGAGACAAGTCCGTAAGTGATTTGTTAAAAAAGAATAGGCACTATAAATCAAAGGTGATTATGTCTAGTCAGTATTTGAACGACCTACGGCCAGAAGCAATTAAGCAGTTAGATTATCTATTAATCTTTCCGGGGCAATCTCAGGACAAAATGGAACTCGTGTATAAACACTTAGACTTATCTTTTGACTTTGATTACTTTCTTCAAAAGTATCACGAAGCAACAAAGGAGAGATTTAATTTTCTTTATGTCTCAAGTGTTGATGATGAATTAAGAAAAAACTTGCCTATCGTCTTAAGTAAAAAAATAAAATTCGTAATTAATTATTTTTCTGTATTATATATGCCAGTATCACCAGTGATAATTTCACAACCATCAGGATATAACATCGGATACAATCCATCAATGCCGCAGAAGGGAGGAAAAAAGAAAACTAAGAAGAAGGGATGTGGTCAAAAGGGAGGAAAGATTAACTGGGCTAAGGTCGGAAAAACTGCCTTGGCTGTTAATAAATTCCTTCGCGATAATAAGGTAATCTCTAGGACTGCGGGGGCATTGAGTAGTGTTGGGGTGCCTTACGCTGGTAGTGTTAGTGCTACTGCTGCAAAACTTGGGTATGGTAAGCAACGAGGAGGGGCTGTAAAGTTCAGATAAAATGATATTTTGTTCTGACTGCCGTCATCACAAAACATCGATGACCATTATTTTTTTCCAAAATAAAAAACGATGTTTTAGAATAAGCGAGAATGCGAAGCATGAAGCGCCATTCTAAAATATCAAAGGTAAGACCCCCGCGGGTTTATAGGAATAAGAGCGGGAGACCATATATTATCCAGAAGGGTAAAAAATATTATCTTAATTTTGGTAAGAAAACAAATGATTTAAGCACATTACAAATCGTTAAACTTTTTATGAAATATATTAGCAAACCAAAGTCGCAAAGGGCTAGTCGCAAACCAAGGGAAAAAATAATCAAATCTGATTTCAATCGTCTTGAACACGAGAACCGAAACCAGATACAAAGCAACTTACAAAAGAAATATGAGTTAATACATGCCGAGGAAGAAAAGGAAAAGAAGAAAAGGGAGGATTTAGAAGAAGAAAAGAAAAGGCTAGAACGAAAAGACGTAGCAGATGTGAAGGAAAGGCAGGATGAGTTAGCAAGGATACACCGCAATGAACTATCAGATATTAAGGAACGACAAGAACAAAAAGCCAGAGAACTAAGAAGGGAGCAAAAACTCATAGATGATGTAAAATATGAAGAAGATAGAAAAAATAGAATACAAGCATTACCACCGCCACCGCAATATCAATATATTATGCCACCGCAATATGGACAGCCACAAGCACCGCCACAATTTGGAGCACCACAACAAGCACCGCCATTTGGAGCACCACCACAAGCACCGCCATTACCTAATTTAGGAGATGAAGCACCATTGAAAACGAAAGAGCAATATGAGGAAGAAAAAAAGCAAAAGCAGAAAGATATTGAAACACTGAAATTAGCAGGATATACAGATAAGTTCATAAAAAAGATTAGTCGTAAAGACTTACAAAAAGCCAGTCAAGATATTCAGATGGCTATAGCCACAGCGACATCTTTAGAGGAACAGAAAAAGTTAGCAGAAGAATACAAAGAAAAACTTGAAAAGGAAGAAAAGAAGGCAGAAGAAAAGGGTAAGCATTTTGAACATTTACAAATTAATCAATTTTTAATATCAGCATTTTCAAAAACTTATCACCCAAACATTACTATAAAAGAGTTAGCACAGGCTTTAAAAAAGAGACTAGATAATGATGGACATAAAAAATTAAATTACAAAGACACTTCAAAGTGGATTATTGACATGATTAAAAGGTTTAATATTGATGTTGGAAATGAAAAGGAAAACGTAAAAAGAAAAGTGGCGGATGATGCTAGATATGAAGAGTACATGGGTATTAATGAGCAAAAAGGTAGTGGGGCGAAGACATTAGAAGAATTAATTGATAAAGTATTTTCAATAGCGAAAAAAAAAATACTTAGCCCGCAAAGATTGGAAACACACAATGAACAAATATGATTTTGTAAATACTCTAACTAACAAAATGACTTCCGATCCCAATTTAGATAAACGAGTTTCAACAGATTTGAATATTGACGAGGGAATGCCACTGGAGGGGGTTCCACCCCCTACCATACACCCGCCACCAGAGCCGGCAACAGATACGACTACACCGCCAGACAAAACCATGCCACCGAGTGATGCGGATACAACCATACCCCCGAGAACAAGTTCTGCGGAGCAGAACATCGTGGCAAAGCCACTCATCGCGGAGACACCCACACAGGAAGGAGAAGGGAGGGGACTAATGACTAATGAAATAGACGACATAATGAAAAAATATGGATGGTATCTCGGAGCAATAGCCAGTGATGAAATCTATAAGTTGAAGCCAGGAAGCAGAAAGCGATACGGATTTATTATGAATACCCAAAAAAGTTCGCAACCCGGAGCACATTGGATGGCTGTTTATATAGATTTAGATAAAGATAGGTCCGTTGAAGTTTATGATCCATTAGCCCTGTATAAACCAACGGAAGACTTTCAACAACAAATGAAACAACTAATAGATAAAAGCCACCCAAGCACATACCTGCTTATGAAGGTTAATCAAGTAAAAGAGCAGAGTGATACGAGCGACACATGTGGATGGTTTGCTATGAGATTTTTAATGGAACGAGCGAAAGGTAATCGATTTAAATTGCTACTGGCTACACAGACTTAAAAGAAGACGAAGCAGAAAAGTTAAAAGCACAGAATGGGTATGGAGATGGTGAGGGATTTAATACATTTATCTGAATTATGCATTAAATAAAAGAATATAAAAGAATATAAAAGAATATGCCAGACTACAAGCAAGGAAAGATTTATGCTATCAGGTCTCATCATACAGATAAAATTTATATTGGTTCAACAACTCAATCATTGGCTCAGAGAATTGCAAAGCACAGAAATGATTACAAAAACAAAAAAATAAAATGGGTATCATCATACGAGATATTAAAATATTGTGATGCTTATATTGAGTTATTGGAAAAATATCCATGCAACGATAGGGAAAGTTTATTGAAAAAAGAAGGAGAACATATAAGAAACAATGAAGAGTGTGTAAATAAACAAATAGCAGGGCGCACCAATGAAGAATATAGACAAGAACATATCGTTGAAATCAAAGAATATCTAAAAATGAAATATGCTAGAGACAGAGAAGAAATACTTAAAACACATTATTGTCCTTGTGGCGGAACATATATAATGCAAGGGAGACAAAGGGGGCAGGTCAAGTGGTATCTATTACATAAATAGTAAAAATAGAATAACGGGTACAGACAGCGACTTTACACACGAGGTCAATATGAAGGGACTAGACAATCCCACACATTGTAAAATATTACACAATTACATTCCAAAGTCGTATTACTCCGTGGCTTCACCATATAATACTTTTACATTATCCGAAGACGGGTATGAGGCTTTAATTACGATACCTGAAGGAAACTACACAATGAACAACTTAAAAAATAAACTATCTGAGATATTGACGGCAGAAAGTCCGAATGATTATACTTATGTAGTCTCAAGCAACAATACAAACACAGAAGCGGAGGATGGTAAATTAACATTCAGTGTGTCAAATAACGGTGGTATTCAACCGCGGTTTATATTTGATGGTGATACACGTATTCATGAGGTTATGGGTTTTGATAGAAATTCAACATATTTCTTTGCTAATGATTTTATTAAATCGCCAAATGTAATTATTCTAACTGGTGAAAAAACTTTGTATCTTCAATCAGACTTAGTGGGGGAAGGTGATAATCATGTGCTACAAGAAATATACACGGCGAATGATATTCCATTTGGAGCCGTTATATACGACGGAAGTGGGTCAGAGTATGGTAAGAAATTATCAACCAGTTCAAATAATGTATATAGGTTTTATCTTACAGACGAAAACGATCAGGCTATAAATCTTAATGGTTTGGGTATTGTAATGACATTATTAATTTACAGAGAGACTAATTATTTTAATTTATTTACATCATTCTTCAATCTTTTGAAACAGAGATGAATAATTATTTTAAAATTATTTATTTTTTTCTATAAATATATTTGTGTATTAATCAACTTACACTACTGCCTAAAAATTAAAAAAAAACAAAATGCCAACTCAACACGGCGGAGAATTAGACTTCAGTAAGACTGATTATATCAGTGCTTCTTATCGTTTGAATAAACTCGCCCCACGTGAGGGTTCTGGAACCTTTGAGGTCACCACTGCTGGTGGGCAAGAACGATCATTTGACCTTATCAGTCGCCCGTTCAATCTCGCCCGCTCTTATTTGAGTTTTACTTATACTATGAGAGCAGCGGGCGCCAACACTTATTCAAGAATTTTTATGGACTGCCTTTCACAAATTAGCCAGATACAACTTCAGACCCGTAGCGGTGTTTATCTGTGCGACCTTAACCATCTCAGAATGGTAACTAAGATGCTGTGGAAACCAGAAATGAGTTTGAAGGATTTCTTAGACCTTCCTAACCACGGAGATGCTAGTGGATACGGATGTATGCTACAAAAGTGTAATGCTAACGGCTTGATTAACATTAGTGCCGTTGAAGCAACTAGAACAGCCTTTCGTGCGGCTGCCGATGGTAATAACGATGTTGCGGCCGCAACTCAGGGTCTATTGCGTGAGCCAGTGATTTCTGCTCGTCGTCATGATGATGCTGCTCTAACGACTGGAGTTGGAGCACTATCTGCCGTAAATGTTAATTACAATGAGGCGAAGTATCTTGTGGGAAGTGGAGCGAATGCCGCTTTGGCCGTTAATGTTAAAATTCCTTTGGGTATGATTATTAACACTATTTTTGCACTTGATAAGACTATTATGTTTCCAGAAATTTTGACTATGCGAATTGTGTGGGGTGCTACTGACAGAACCGGTTATACGGTGACAAATGGTGCCGCTACTTGTCTTAGCACTGCTTATCTTGCCGCGCTAAATGCTACCATGCCTATGGCTGTATCTGCTGATGTCACCAATCTTGCCTTGTTTCTTGCGGTTGAAACGAACCCTGATGTCATTCAATCAATCCAGCAGAAGATTGCTAGCCCCGAAGGCATGAACTTCAATATTGATTATCCATATGTTTATAAGAATACTACACAAGCAAGCACAAGCCAAAACATTATTATGCGATTTGACAGAGGTCATGGTCGCCGTTTGAAGAAGATTTATCACTCAGTTTTTAACACCGAAGAAAGGAAGAACACAGCCTATGACAACGATAACCGCGCCGCCGCTAAGGTTGTTAATTTTTACACTACTCTGGATGGTTCCCGCCAGCAAGAATTCAACATTGACACCGCGAGCGAAGAAGACTATATGTACTTGAAGCCAAAGGTTGAGGGTTCGGCCTTGTTGAATAACGATGTGTATAAATAAAATTGGTTCTGGGTTGATGCTTGGGATAATACCCGCCCGCTATGGAGCAAAGACCAGAATGAAATCAGCGGTTTAAGTCTTGATACTGAGCGACGATGGGAGTTTATTGCGACCACCGTGTCTGCTGCCTAGAACCACTACACCGTGGCCATTACTCAGCGTGAGGTACAGGTTAAGGCCAATATGATTACGATCTCATAACTCCGCCAGTGAGGTAATATGTAATTATTAATTTTGATAGTTAATTTATTTTTTTGATAATATACAATCTTTGTTTTCAATATTGAAAACAAAAAACAATGACTACACACCAGAGAAACTTAATCGCACAAAATCCTGACGGCGAATTTATAAATGTCAGTGCTGGATATGATGGCAATCTTGAAACTAATAATTCAAAAACCGCTTTTGGTGAAGCAGTAGTAGGTCAATTAACACCAGTATTACAAGAAATCTTTCCATATACCATTAATACTAGGATATGGACAAAAACAGAAACAAAATCGTCTGTGTCATTTTTAAATAATATGGCTGAATTGAAAACAACTGCTAATGCGACGGCGGATACTGGATTAGTAAGTAAAAGGAGAATAAAATATAGAACTGGAATGGGTGTCCTTGCCCGCTTTACTGCTATATGGACAACGGATGATACAAAAGATTACTATTCATTTATTGGAATAGGAAATGATCTCGTTGATGGATTTTATTTTTACAAAAATTAAGCAGGAATGAATATCGCGCATATTAAAGGAGGTGTTGCAGTTTATATTGACCAAGAAGACTGGGACGACCCATGCGATGGGAATTTCGCTATGCCGAACTTAGACTGGAGCAAAAGAAATGTATTTCAAATTCAATTTCAGTATCTTGGGTTTGGTGCTATTAAGTTTTATATTGAAAATCCCATAACAGGATTATTTCAATTAGTTCACATGATTGAGTATGCGAATGCTAATACTGGGGTAAGCCTGCGAAATACAACATTACCTTTTACGGCAGTCATGAGAAATGATGCAAAGACTGGAATACAAATTCTTAAAACGGCGAGTGCTAGTTTATTCATTGAGGGAACGAATACGATAAACACAAGTATAACAAACGAAGTGGAAGGAAGTAAAGCAGCAAACACCACTGAAAGTCCTATTATTAGTATAAGAAACAAAGCAACATTTGATGCGGGCGGTGCTAATTTAGCAAATTATTCAAATGTTTATCCCACTTTGATAAGTATTACAAATGAAGATACTAAGTCGAATGTTGTCAGAATGGTATTAAATGGAACACTAACTGGAGCGGGTTTTGCAGATGTTGATTCTAAGTATTCAATTGTAGATACTGACACAAAGGCGAGTGCTATCGCAAACGGAACAACAATTTTTAAACTATATGTAAATTCTCAATCAACTCAACAAATCAATCTTAGAAGTTATGATATATACCTATCACCGAGTGATGTATTAACTTTTACGCAAAAGTCTGTCTCTGCTGGTGGAGGACGAAATGTCAATATTATCGCTAACTTCATAGAAGACCAATAAAGCAAAAAAAAATTTAATGAAAAGCGATGTGATATTATAAATATTTTTTACCGCATCTTTGTTATTAAAATAAGGTTGTTGAATTAAATATTCAAGGTATGGTTTGTCAATCTTAGCGACATCTTCAATTTTCATTTTTTTATACTTACCATATTGAAGAAAAATGTCTGCTTCGTGTTGTTGTTCTTCTTTCTTTGTTATCTCTTCGCCGACATTAGCCTTTATTTCGGTAATTCCAGTCTCTTTTAAATCAGCAGTCGTAAAAGGAGTGCTTTCTTCCTCCATCATTTTTGATAATGTAGCCTCCAACGGAATAAATACTTTAACATTATCGTCTCTTGGTTTATATTGCTCATAGAAAGAAACAATGTCGGGCTTTGTCCATTTAATAGTGGGTTTCTTAACTTCGCTGTCAATGTTCCATTTTTCAATTTCATTCAAGTAGTCCTGCTTGGTGCTTAGGTCTGTCATTGATATATATACTACAAAATAATTTTTATTAAATGTATTTTTTTACTTCACTTTTAATGTCGGTAAATTTCTCAAACCACGGCTGTTTCATAACCCATTCAAGATATGGCTTATCAATAACCGCTACATCTTGAATTTTCTTGCCACGATATTTACCAAATGGAAAAACATCGGTTGGCTTGCCAGCCCGCGCATTTTCAATCATTTGAATTTCGTCGTTAATTATCTTTTTAACATCGGTAATAGAAAATGTTTCTTTTTTATTTTCAATAGAGAGTTTCTCAAACTTCTCACATAATCTGGTAAGGGTGGTCATTGGTCTATATAGAGTGGTAAAAAAATTTATGGAAAAAAATTAATTAATCAAACTCGCAACAGGAGAGGACTTTCATTTTTTCAAAAAAAAATAACTAAGTCTAGCACAGCAGTAAAAACTAAGAAACGGGTTTTGATGTCTCTTCGTGTTGATTTGGCAAAAGATAGATGAGTTATCTTTTTTTTAGAGTTTGAGAGAAATTCAAATATGGACTATTTATTGATTAAGAATGCTTGTATTTAATTTGGTTAAAATTATGTATATTTTTATTGAAATTAATAGTAAGACGAATTTATATTAAAATAGCCTTATTTTATATAAAAAGATAAGTGTGCTATAGTGGTACCTATAGTAGTGAGGAGAAGAAATTACGCCCAATCATGTTTATTAGTAGGAAGTTGTGTGCGGCGGAGAGAAACTATTGCACAAGGCAAAGAGAGGCGTTGGCGGTAGTATGGGCCCTCAAGAGGCTCAGAGAGTATTTGTGGGGAGGACCTCAATTTACTGTCAGAACTGATCATCATAACCTGTTATGGTTGATGAATCATGAACAGACGGGACGGCTGGCGCGGTGGCAAGCGTTCTTGTCTTGTTTCGATTTTACAATGGTCCATCTACCGGGAAAGCGAAATGTGGTCGCTGATAGCCTCTCTAGGCTAGAGTTTAACTCAGAAGTATCGGCGTTGGTGTCCACGGTGGAGATGGAAGACTTGTCCACTGACAAGGTGTATGAGGTCAGCCACATTGAGGCGATGGAGATGGCGAGTGGAGTCCGATATGACCGCACAGGTCTACGGTACAGTCCACAAGGCCCGGATCACGGGATATGTTGTGAGCTACATACCCAGGAGGACGCTGAGTGGTCCTATGAGGTATATGAGAATGCGAAGGCGAACATAAGAGAGGAAGAGGAGACGCAGGAAGTTTATGCGGAGCCTCCTCAAGAGCGGAGAAGTGACCTAGACGATGACCCGGAAAGAATCGGGGTACGGCTAGAAGATGGTACTATCCATATAGCCTCGCCTACCGCATGGAGGCAACAACAGGCTCAAGATCCGGAGTTTAAAGAACTGATACAGTTATATCAGAACCCGGATGAGCTACGGATGACGAAAGCGATCAAACATCAGATGAAGGAGATGGGATGGAGAGATGGTCTACTGTGGTACAAGGGCCTTCACGGTCGCTATGCGTCACAGCCGGACAAATGGACCCTTTGGGTACCGGAGAGTCTGAGACGATTTATATTTGTCGCAGCCCACAATTGCCCACTTTTGGCGCATCCGGGTCGACAACGAACTCATATGTTCGTAGCGAGGCGATTCTGGTGGAAGAAGATGAAGGAGGAGATAGATCAGGCGGTGGATGCATGCATCCCGTGCAAGATAAACAAAACACCACTGAAGGCAAATTTCGGCCTGATTGGCGAATTTCCTCTTCATGCGGGGATGTTTGAGTTTATACACATTGATCATGTGGGACCTTTCCCAGAATCGAAGGATGGTTACAAATACCTCCTTACGGCTATTGACAGAGCCACCAACTATGTGTGGATCATCCCTGTCAAAGACGTTACCGGCAAGACGACGGCCGAGGCGCTGATCGATAGGATCATCTCACAGATCGGAGTACCAAGAAAGATATGTTCTGATCGAGGCTCGGACTTTAATAACGAGGTCATCGACAAACTATCTAAGTATTACGGGATGAAATGCCAATATGTTACTGCCTATAACCCGCGAGCAAATGGGAAAATCGAGCGGGTACACAGACCCCTCAAAGCCTCGCTAAAGATGTATTGCACGAAGAAGGAGAATCAAAGAGCATGGGTCGAGGCAGCACCATCATTTGCGTTTGCAATGAACTGTCTACCCTCTACGGCGTTAGGAGGCTCGAAGAGCTCAATCTCGCCATATCAGTTAGTATATGGGCGTGAGCCTGATATCCCGACTTCGCTCCTTCACCCAAAAGACACTTGGGCGGATGCGGATGAGTTGTTTGGGATGAGACTTAGAGTGAAGATGGAGGCGGAACAAATAGTCAGGGCGCATAGAGAGGCGGAGCGCCGAAAGACTGATGCTGAAGGGGTGCGACAAGCGCACTTGGATCAGATCAAGTTTCAGGTCGGGGATATTGTACTATTGTACCATCCTCAAGTCCCGAAGGGAGTCAGCTCTAAGCTGTTCACTCACTGGAAAGGACCTTATCAGATTATGGAACAGACGGGACCTCTGAATTACAAGATCAGGGGTAGAGGGAAGGTGCAAATTGTGAATGTAAGAAGGCTGATTCAGTATGATCCCTTCTTACTGGAAGATGAATCCGTTGAGGAGGCGTTAAAACGGATGAAGGATGATTTCAAAGAGGTGCCGCCCATCCACAAGGAGGCTGGCATAGACCAAGACGATGCTTATCGGGCACCGATAGCTGAGAAGGAGGAGAGTGAGGTGGACAGCAAGGAGAAGACTGACCGCATAAGCGCGGTGGGGACTCAGTCCAAGTCTCCGCGAGAGCATAGCGGAAAGAAGGAGAAGATCACAGAGGCGCAGCTAAGGAGAGCGCGGAATGATCTTATCAACGACCAACCGAGGAAGGCGATGAGGTCGATGAGATCAAAGGACGTCCACCAGGAGGAGGAGGGGACGGACACTGACCCAAACGCGGGCAACGTTGAGATTGTCCATGAGCGATGGAAGGAAGGCGATGCGATAGCAACCATCGCATGGGTGAAAAATGTTTTCTATCTGATGAGACCAGCGGAACAACATGTCGCTGATGACACTCTCTCAGACTTATACTTGATGCGGGTCGTGGCGGTCCCACGACAGATGCGTGTCACACGGACACTCAAAATATCATCAGCCGCAAAGATAGTACAACCGATACTCCAGTTCTGGAGAAGTATGGACCCGGTTGAGGTTCCAAAGGCAAGACATTATCTGCCAGTATATAAAGACGCAAAAAGTCTCGAGACATGGGATGATACAATTACTCCCAGAGACAAGGATTACACTGCGTGGACCATTCAGACACTGCCAAGAGGAGTGCTTGATGTCCCTTTTGAATTATCGTTGGGCGGAATCCCTAATAAGATCTGGGACATTCTCGAACAGTCAAAGTTCGATCTGACTTTTGTTGGTGGTCCTCCACCAGGCAAAGAAATCCGCGCCAGACGACGAAGGCAGTGACAAAGAAACTATTTTTCTTTATGCGTCTCAAATAAACTGATTGATTGCCCACGGCGTATCATGATTTGATCATGCATCATCAGTTATCAATATGAATATTAAAAAGACTCAGTGATATAACTTGGCATTCGATCGCAACATACGAGTGCGAAAGGTCGATCGACGATGATACTACACCGTATACGGGGATCGCTAGTGTATTGAGCGATGGTGTTCCCGGGTATGACCCTTTCCAAGTCCTGGGATGATGTTCTCGAAAATGAAATGTTCTCTGAAACTTTCATTAAATTATTTTTTACGATAGATTATATACTGTCGTACCTGAGCACGGTCAATCTCTACTTGTGTCGGTATATCGCAGGGTCGGGTACATACACCTCGACTTCGGATATAGCTATTAGGACTGGCCCCCTAATACTATATCATAGGATATCCGCCTTATACAAGGGTATGTCATTACAAAAGACAATGTACTTACGATCTCCCTGTGAATAATAATAATAATAATGATAATGATAAGAAGAAGAAGGAGATCAAAGGGGGAATCGTACTACAGCACCACGTTGCTTGTATTTTTTTATTAATTGTACGTTTGTTCTTGACATACTGCCGAAAAAAAAAAAAGAAAAAAAATTGAGGGGAAGGAGTTCAAAATTTACAAGAAAGGCTAGAGAATCCGCTTTGACGTGCAGTATGAGGATATATTTATCGTCTTTTAGCGTCTATCCGTGGGTCGATGCGCTGTGCGGCATGACTCCATAGCGCATACTATTTGCAGAAAGAAATCAGAAGGTGTATGACGAAAATGCTATTTCCGTCATAAAATCGGGAGGGGGTACTGTAGGCATCACCCCCGGATAGCCGGTAAAAAATACCTTTTCCTGGTGACAGGTGCACCAGCTTGTTTTTCAGTATTATTTGTCCGGATTGGACCTGATGCCATTTTATTCCTGGTCTGTTGCCGTTTTCCTTTTTGGCTTCACTGAGCTAATACAACGAGACATCATTCTCATTCTTGAGGACTGTGTTTGGTTGTATTACCGACTTTTTACGAGCTATCGTTGGGGGCATTACATAATTCACTCTTTTTGACCGGTTCATTAAATTCCTCTTTGCACGACGTTTCGACTTCACTAACTAATTAGTTTTCGACTCCATTCCGTTCAGAAATGTTTTCAAACGATTAAGTCAAAGATCTTCTTAGAAAAGATCAACCATTTTTTTTCCCACTTAAGATTACCTTTTCCCCCGGAGCGGCCATGCGAGGGGGCAAGGGGGGGGGGGGGGGGACGCGGTGGAAGAAGAAGCGAAATAAGAACGAGATTTCTTTTGGGAGCGAGAGGGCCCTCCCGCTCCCCGCTTCCTAACTTAACACCGTAAAAGAACATGCTAACCAAAGCCAAAGAAAGAGTCACTAGCACTGTCAACAAGAGTCTGAGGTTGGTGCGACCCCCAACCAAGGGCGCTAGCCAAGATACAAGCGACACTGGCAGCCCGCGGGAGGATCCGTTGCCTCCCGAGAGCGCCCAGTACTGGTTCATCAACCTGACGAACCTACCGCCGAGCGCGCTGGATTAGCTAGGCAGCTGTTTGCTCGAGACCAAGCAAGCGCAGCCAATTTCGTTTCAGCTGCTGCAGCAGACCCTCCCTCTAAAACCCTGCCCGCACGCAACAGGTGCCTTGCAGAATTACAGCCTGTTCAAACAAACGGGGGACACAGTTTTGCAAGAATTCGGACATATCGGACAGTTCAGGAACGCAGCTGCGGCAGAGGATTGTGTGCATGAGGTGCTAGAGCTTGTCGAGACCTTAGCGCCAGCCTACCGCACCGCAGACCCTGCCGTGCTCTGGCTAGCGCTAGAACGCACAAAACCCAGGCTGCCGGAGACAGCGGCCGCTGAGGTCGCTGTCGTGTACAGACTGAAAACGGACTGCCACTGTGAACGAAGACGACGCAGACTGCCCCCCGTGTTGGCTTTTACGTCAATCCCTAGGCTAGTCAAGATCACAGGCAGCTCCTGGGCGTTTGCGGTGGTTTGGCCCAACCACAAACTCAGAGTGCTGCTGCAATGCCTGGCTGCCGCCGCCCGAGAAGGGCGGTCGTTGCGCACCAACCTGAACACAGGGGAAGACAAGCACCTGCAGGTCACGCTGCTGAATTTTGTTGTGAGGCACCTGAGCAGGCAGGGTGTAGTTGAACACGAGGTCCATTGGCAGACAACGGACATCATTTGCAATCCGACAGAATTCCCGCTGGAGTTAGCGCTCCATTTGCGGTGCCATACCAGCAAAGACAAGCCGCTGCGGTTAGTGTACACGTGCGGGGGCAGGCTGTGCCTCAACAGAGACTCCATCTTTCCTGTGAGCGAAAGAGACGCATCCGCGCGACGATGACTGGCTGGGGGGGTGTGAAGAGCAGAACGCCGAGCGGGCAAAGCATGGGGCTTTTTCTCAGGGCGATTGCTGGTAACGCCGGTGCGTGCCCCCCCCCCCCCCCCCGCGCTTCTTACCCCCCCAAAAAAAACGAGAGAGAGGGGGGGGGGAGCAGAAAGACCCCCAAAAAGAAAAAGGTGAGCCTACAAATATGGGACTCTAAAAAAAGGGTTCTGGCACGGTAAAAGCCGGGCTGTTAGAAGATGCGCGCTGTCCTGGCAGCAGTCCGAGGGACGCCACCAGGCACAATTGGCACAGTTTTGGGCGCGGAAACGCGGGACTGTGCGCTACTACACAGCAGCACCGGCCAAAAAACTTCTTCACCCGCAGCTGACTTGTTTTTTTGGCACACTTTCCAGTGAGCGCGCCGCCGAAAAGGCTCTTCAACATGTTTATTTTTTGAGACATTTCCCGGCCCGAAGAGCGCGGGCTACTGATTAAAAAATCACTGCTTAACACCTGTCTAGGCACCTTCCCCCTCCCTAGCAAAGGTACAGTTGACCCAGCCAAGCACGCGCAACCGAATTCAGCCGAGAGTAAGGTACCCGGAGCCTGAGTTCCGCTAGGGCCAGCCAGTGCTCGGGGCTGGACAGAGTCCACGTGGTTACGGGGCCCTGGGCCGCCGCGTCGTCAGGGGGCCGCGTCAGCCACAGAGCACCGAATTGCAGCCTGTAGTTCGACGTGATGCTGCCAACGTCGCGGTGCGGCGGCCGCGGCGTTTCTTTTTTGGGTGGGTGGCTTGTCCTGGCCGAGAAGGCCGGCACGACGTGCGAGCTGCCGGTAGAATCCAGGCTCTCCTTGCTACCACGTTTGCGCCGACGGAGGCACGCTAGTGCAATACAGGCACCCACGAACAACAAGACCTGTTTAGCAGAGTCTTCGGCATAGGTTGGGGTTAATACCACTGCCAGTTTCGTCCGGAAAGCACTGCCGGCCGTCCAGGCACACGTCCGCCCCGACGATGCCGTCGTCGGGGCCGGCAGTGCCTAGAGGCTCTGGGCCGCCCTTCGCCTCTAGGCACTGCTGGTCGGCTAGGCACACGCCCGCCCCCGGGGCCCAACCCGGGGGGCCCGCGCTAGACCGTCGGCCCTGTGTTGGTGGTGGTGTCGCTTCTGGTAGTCTTCGGCATCCCCATTCAATAGCGCCATCCGGATTGGTTCGTAATAGTTCTGCACAGATGTCAGCCCAGATGTCATCCACTACGTTGCTCTGATCGCTTTCTTTTCTCTCCAAGTCTCGTTGTTCCGCTTCCTGGGACGGCTGTAACGTCGCGCGGAGGGCGGCCAGCGATTGCATTTCTTCTTCGGCGTATATCAAGTTACCTGCTGCATCCCGATCATATATGTGGTCGTCCTCTTCGCTTGGCTGCCGACCACCGGAAGTTTCTGTGTTGCTCCTAGTAGCAACCTGCACGTAGGCTATTCCTCCTACAAGTGAGAAGCACAACAAGAGGATCACAAAAAATCTACGGGTTAGCCTGCCGAACGCTGCGTTGCGTTTTTCCGGGCTGCGCAGGATTTGCTGCAAATCCTGCGCAGTACTCTTGGCTACTTTCATCAAGAGCGCCTGCCGAGCTTCCAAGAACTCGGCGAGGTACTTGGGTCCGTTCAATTTCAAACTAAGCAGTAGTCTGGCGTAAGGTTCCGCCGCTGACGTCATTGGCACAGAGGCCCTAAGCATCCCCCGGCTTTTTTTTGCAAGCACGGGGCACACCAGAAGAAAATGCTTGAATTATTAATCCCCCCGTGAGCACGTAATTTTTATATGTAGATATCTCCCCAAAAAGAAATTAAACAACTCGATAACTGCAAGAGCGATTTTCTTCCCCCCGACCCTTTCCGCTCCCCGCGACTCCTCCCGCCCAAAACATACCTCCTGGGGTGGATCGGCGGGGTGGGGGGGGGCCTGTGGCACAAAATAGGCGGGGGGGGGGGGGCGGCCCCCACCCCCAACTTTCCGGTACTGTCTTGCGTTTTTTCTAGGGGTCGTTGTTGGTGGTGGTGCGTGAGCTGCGCGTTTGGCTTCGACGGACTCGTTTCTTTCGACGTAATAACGGTCCTGGGTGAATTCAGGCAATACGTAGATCTGAGCGGCACGACGCGCTTCAACAAGATTCTACCTCTACCTGCGGCCTTGCTTGCCGGAAGGCTTGTACCTCCGGCGCTGGGATCTGGTCCATAAACCACAGGCCCAGTTTGCGCAGCGCCCGGCATTCTTGCAAGGCTGCAATGGTAGTTATGCCTGCGCACCCAAAGAATTCGATTTCCTGCAGCGAGCCACAGTTCTGCAGCCCGGCTACACTGTGTACGCCGTTGCATTCAGCGAGAGTTAGGGCGGAAAGAACAGGAAAGGCGCGTAGAACACTAAGGTCGTGGATGGCGTGGCACTTTTTAAGCTGCAGTTTGCTCAGCTTCGGGCAGCCCCGCAGCGGGGAGGTCCTGGCTGGTGAGCTTGCAAGCGTGCAGCCTCAGCTCGACCAGGGCCGGAAGCCCTAGCAAATGTAGCAACGTTTTGCGAGATTCTGGGCAGTCGGTGAGGGTAACCCTTAGGGTTTCGAGCTCGAGTGCGTTTAGTACGGGCAGACGAGTGCCTCGGAGGGAGTGGCATTCTAGTAGGTCCAAGTGGCGCAAGGTGGTTATTTGCGTTAGGAGCCCTAGCGCAGAATCTTGCAAACCGTAAAGGCTCAGGCGGTTGAGACGGGTGAGCGTGGGCAAAGCCTCTTGGATCCCTGACAGCTTAACGAAATATCGTTGTCTGCGCAGATTTAGCTCCTCTATTGGTAGATCCCGGAGTCCAGTCCCGGTGATTCCGCGACAGTCTTCTAAGTCCAACGCCCGCAGGTGCAATTTGCGTAGCGTCTGCAGCGCCGGATCCGTGACGTTTGCGCAGCACGTCAGGCCCAGGCGCACCAGCCCCGTAAAGCTGGGCAAGATCCTGGCGAAATCGTTGGCGGTGAGGCCGCTGCCTTCGAGGCGCAGCGAGGTCAGCGAGCCACAGTTCTGCAGCAGTTGCTCCAGACACGCAGCCGTGTGTTTGTTTTCGATGAGGGCCAGGCCCTGAATAGCAGCGAAGGCCCGCAGAATCTGGGGCGAAATTGTGCCCCTGAGTGTCAAGTCGTTTGCTTTGACCGAGGTGACCAGCGGCACTAGTTTCTGTTGGCCCGCTTCCGAAAGACCAGCGATGGTCAGGCTGTGCAGCGGCGTGCCAGAGGTCTGGCAAACCGGGGCAAGTAGCAATAAAATCTTTCGGTGCGGTTCGAGCTCTACCCTGAGCTCGCGCTCAAAGTGCGCCCAGAATTCGGCCGTCTTGACGACCGCCTGGAAGTGCGTGCACACGAGGGCCCAGCTGCTAGCTTCCTCGGCACCCGCCAGGTCCCTGACCAACGGCCAAACGTCTAGAGGCAAAAGAAACAGCCACGAAACTGCGTGGGTTGGCCAACCTTGGGTTTCTGACTCGATCTTCTGGCGCTTGGCGGCTTGCAAGTGTTCCGACATAGCTTTCTTTGCTTTCTACCAACTTACGAGTCCTCTCCCCACCTCCTCTCCCTCCCCCTTTTTTTTGGGTGGCCAAAGAGAGGGAGAAAAAGGAGAGCCACCGCCCCGAAACAGACTGTTTTTTTCCTTGCCCTGGCCCCCCCCCTTCCAGTCCGCTCGTCTCCGGCCCGGCCCTCCCCCCCCCCCCCCCCTTGAGCTGACAAGCCGAGAGAAAAAAAAAGTCCCAGAGACGGGGGAAAAAAAAGAAGAAAAAAAAAGATAGTATCGATGAGCGGACGGCAGGCGCTTTTCGTGGTGCTCGAGCCGTTCCGGCCCGCCCAGTTTGACCCCGATCCCGACAACCGCAGGGCTCCCCGGTTAAAAAACTGTACCTGTGCCAAACACGTTCCCGCCGGGACGAGACCGCTGATTGGATCGGTGCCTACGACGGCTGCTGCATTTTTGTCGGCGCTCCGTACTACAGCAGTCGCGATCTGCAGCAGGACGCGACCCGCTTCGTCCGCTTCTCGGGCTACACGTCGGACAGTCCCCGCTACTATCGGCCTGGCTCTCGTTTGCCGAACCAGGCCCCGAGCTGGACGACTTCCACCAACAACTGCCTGCTTGAGCCGCCACGGCCGCGTTCGCCTGTCACTGCCCAGTGATTTTCAGGTGTCGTTGAGGGAGGTCCCGACAGATGGTTTGGAGCAAAAGTTAGGAGAGGAGACAGATAAGCGAACCAGACGACATTTGAACTTGGAGGTCTATGTCCTGCACGGGCACGACCGAAACAGAAACAAAGGGAGTCTACGTGCCACCGAATTTGTCAGAGGGTGGGGTTGGCGACGTGCTGCTGCAGGTCTTGTACAAGTGCGGACGAAACACGTGGCACAACCAGCTGTGGACACGCGTGCACGTGGCTGTAGCTGACAGTGCTAGCCCCGCGCTGAGCTTGCCCCGACCTTTGGCCGTGGCGGGCAGGCTGCGGTCGATGTTGGCGGGAGGCGAGAGCTTTTCGTACAGACTGCCGCGACTTACAGCAAAGAAGCACCGAACTGATGCGGCCAAGGGCCCGAGAAAAAGCAGCGCACTGGGGCTTTGAACAGTGCGAGACAGATATTCTTTTTTTGGGCCGGACGCAAAGAAAATTTTTTTCCCTCCCTTTTTTTTTTCGACTGCGCACAGTTTTTTTTATTACGAGAAAGAAAAAATTACGCTCATCTGTTTGTGGCCACAAAACAAAAAGAAGCCTGGTAATCTTTTTTGTATCAAAAACGGCTCCTGGACACGCCGGCGATTTTCAACGGTAATGTCCACGCTCAGCGTTGATTTTTCGGGCAAGTGCATGTAATCTTCGTGGAAAATTGCGTATGTCCTCTCTCGGGATATCTACACTCTGTGCATGTAGATAGCTTAATTTATCCGCGGGATAGCACACAGTGGTGTACTGTCCGTTTGCCCTCAATTTGGCCTCAATTTTGGTCAGGGCGTCTTCCATAGGCTGCTCGCTTCCAGTGCGTTTGCTAATGTTTTTGTACTCGATCGGCACACAGTTGCGTAATCTTGTGGAAAAGACTGGACCGTCTGAAATTTGGGGATTGTCAGGGACTACATACAAATACGACTTGTACTCAGGCCGTGACCTCATCCATTCAATGTTGCCCTCCTGGTTCCGATCTCTAAACAAGAGTGGCAGGACATTGATTGCGGGCAACCTTCGGGGAGGTGGACTTTCAACGGTCTTCTTCACGATTTCTTCGTTCGCTTTCAGCACCCTGGTGCAACGATCGTGACGTAGGATACATTGGGCCAATTTGCCGTCGCTATCGTTTTCAGCAAACACCACGTAGACTTGTTCACTGTCGCTTACAGCACCCGGACTGCCTCGACTATGGCTGTTCTGCATTTTTTTTTTGGAGTCGCTTTGTTTTTATTAAATTCGTATGAACGAACGACTGCGGTTGCAACCGCCCCCCCCCCCTCCCGTCATTTCTTTTGTCAGTGTATGAACGTGGAGAATTGGGGGGGGGGGGGTGGGAGGACAGGACAGATGGCGGCCCCCCCCCCCCCCCCGCCTGCACACTCGCTGTGAAGAAAGAGCGAAACTGAAAGGGGCGTGGGAGAGAGGGAAGTGGACGGAGGACAAAAGGAAGGGAGCGGGGTTGAGAACGAGAGGGGGGGGGGGGGGAATGGACGCCTAATTTTTGGCCGAGCGACTAGCACCAGCAGGTTTATAAAGAATGCAAGGCAGGCAGAAAACACCTTAAAAAAAAGAAATGATGCTTATGACAGAACCACTCCTGCTGTTGTTGCTTCTTTCGGCCCTGGCCGGATCGCTGCCCGCTCCACCCGTCAGCAATATTTCCGTGCCCCGGTTCATGATGCGTAAGTACAGAAAAGAGGTGGCCTTGTTCCTGTCGGACCATGCCCCCACGCACCACGCGGAGGTTCCGTACGGAAAAGGCGCAGTACACTTACTTTCGGTCCAGCCGTTCGTACAGCTACCAGACTGCCAGTTTGTCAAGGTGTTTAATGTTTATACGCTGTACCCCAGGTACGCCGCACACAACTTCAAGTTCTACTTTGAAGCGTCACACCCAGTGTACTCTACCAAAACCCTGACACACATCACCCCCGCGCACGCGAAGGACGACACGAACAAGCAATTCCGCCTGCGAGAGGCCAGGGCACGGGTCTGGGCGAAAGCAAGTACCAACGCTAACCTCAATCTCAGCGTGTACGCGGTCTGTGCGGACTCTTACGCTGGTGGCTGCACGCTAGAATTCACGCCCGCGATCGTCTGCACGCGACACTACCCTGCCATTCCCAGGCTAGGCATCAGCGCCCTCGTGCTCCTGTGCTTGAGCCTCTTTCTGCTCCTCGGTTACGGTTGCTCCTACTCCGTGAGCCGGTTCTGGGAAGATGTTCTGAATTGTTCATGTGTCTGATTGTGGGTTTCGCTAGTGCCGGGGTTAGTGTGCTTGTTTGTTTTGATCGGCCTGTGGAACCAAGGCGATAGCACTGCGCTGTGGCTGAGCCAGGCTACGGACGAACTATTCTACCTCAACTGACTTGTCTGGAAGAACCGCGGGGAAGAGGTGGGGAGAGGGGGGAGGGCGGAGGCCAAGGACGGCCGTGACACACATTAAAAAGGATTTTTGTTTTTAGAAAACAACAAAGTAATCTCTTAAGCCCCCGAATATCCGGGGGAGGGAAGAGGAAGGGGGGGGGGGGAGGTTTTCAAACCGCGCGGCCCCCCCCCCCTCCGCGCAATTAAAAAAGGGGAAGAAAATAGGGGGAAAAGGAGGGGGGGGCCGCGACTGTTGTAATTTGGCCCCCCCAAAAAAACAGCGAGACGTGAGAGAGGGGGGGGGGGGCCGGCGGTAGAAAGGTGGGAGAGAGAAAAATAGCAGGCTCAAAACAAAAAAGTTGTGTAGCCAATGGCCGACATTGCGAGGCTTGGGTGAACGAGGGCGAAACCAAGGTATTTTCAAATTTTTTTTAGTTCCCAGAAGCAGAGACGCGTTTGGTCGAAAGGGGGGGGGAGGGGAAAGTGCGAGCCCTCGACTGTCGGCCCCCCCCCCGGACGGACGACGAGCAGAGAAAAGAAACAGAGGGTGTCGAAAATCCTTCTCCCCGTACGTGTGGGAGGGCGGGGGGGCCAGACGGCGGCCCCCCCCCCCCCCGCAAAAAAAAGTGCCGCCCGGGGTGAGAGAAGCGGGAGGGGGGGGGGCAGAAAGCGCAAAAAAAAACCAAACCCCCCTCCCCCGCAAAAAGAAAAAACTGGCTGCTGATGCTGGCGGCGCTGCACAGGGACTTGGCCGCCCAGCTGGGGTTAGGGGACAGTCAGGGCTTGCTGGTGCCGCTCGCGTCGTGGCAGCAGTCCCAAGAGGCCGAGCGCGAACGGCTCGTCACGGTGCAGGAAGCGTTGGCCCTGGACAAAAAAGCCTGCCAAGCCAAGCTGTACTGCCCGCAGTGCAACCAGGCGCTGTCTACGAGGCGCGAGAGTGTCGATGGCAGGCGCGCGCACTTCTTCCATCTGCGCCCCATTACGGGAAGCCACGGCGGCGAGGGTCTCCTGCATTTGTTGGCCAAGGCGTTCATTGAAGCGAAGCTGGCCGAGATCATGTTCCGGTGGTCCAACTGTACCCCGGCGCTCGTCTGCCGCGCCGAACGGTGCTTTGCGGGCTGCACCGTGGTGCTGGAGCGAACGTTGGGCGCGAGCAGCCGACTGGTAGGTTTGTCCCCGGAAGAGGCTAGGCTCAGGCCCGACGTGACAATTCTGGATCAGAACCAGGCGGTTGTGGCTTTGTCGAAATACGGGTAAGCAGCCGCAAAGAGCAGCGGCACTGGGAGGCCTACGCCAAGTTCCCGCAGGCGGTAGCGTTGGAGATAGACTTCAACACTCAGGTTCCGAAATTCGGCACGACCTTGGTGCTGCAGGACACCAAACGACACACGTCTGGGGCGCCATGTGCCCCTTGTGCCACCCGGGTGGCCGAAAAACTCAGGGCGAGGGAGGCCGAAGAAGAAGAAGCAAAACGCCAGTCGCAGGCCGCCAGGGCCAGGGCCGAGCAACAGCGCGCTGGCGCGCTGGCCGAGCTGGCCGCGCGGGGCAGCGACCTGATCGTGAGCAAGCTGCCCGAGATCACGTTCCGCTGGTCCGCGTGCGCCTCCGGGCTAGCGCCGCAGTGCCAGCGGCAGCGGCGCTTCGAGGGCTGTACAGCGGTAGTGGGCCGCGATGTCAAGCTGGCGACGGCCGACGAAGAAGCCGGCCGTCTGCCCGACGTGGCAATTTTAGACCAGAACCAGAGGGTGGTGGCGTCGATCGAGGTCTTCGTCGGTAGTCACAAGGAGCCGCGGCATTGGCAAGCTTATGACAAGTTTCCGGGGGCAGTTCAGCTAGAAGTAGACGTGCGCAAGCTCCACTGGAACTCGGAGAGTGGCTATTCGCTGACCGACGTCAAGCTCCGCGCAAATAACGCGCCGTGCACGTATTGCGTGTCAGAGGCCAGCGCGGCAGAGGAACGGCTGAAATTGCGGTTGGCCCAGGAAGAAGAACGCCATCGGGCGTGGTTAGCCCAGGAAGAGGAACGGCTGAAATTGCGGTTGGCCCAGGAAGAAGAACGCCACCGGACGCGGTTAGCCCAGGAAGAGGAATGCCTCCAAATGCAGTTGGCCGAAGAAGAGCTGGAGCGACAGTGCGACAATGAGCGCACTGCCGTACTGGCTGACGGCGAACGTCGTCAGGAAATCACCCCAGCTCGGGGCGAGGCGGTGTGTGACTTTTTAGAGCGCTCGCGCACGGACGACGGGGCGGCGCGCGGGCGGGCAGCGAACGAGTACCTGGAAAACAGGCTGAAACATGCGCTCTCGGATGACGACGGGGCGGCACGCGGGCGATCGGTTTGCGACTTTCTAGAGCGCAAGCTGGGTGTGTTGCCCTCACGCGTTCAAGACCCGTTGCTGGCCGGTGGTCTGCCCGCGTGGCTCTCGGACGACGAGGCGGCCGTGTTCCCTACCCTGACGTACACGCCAAACGCCCCCGGACCTGTCTGGGCCCTGGAGGAGGAGGCCAAGGTCGTCTAAAAAGTAATTTTTAGAGGCTAAGTTGGTTCGAAACAAAAAATGCTGGCAACCATTTTCCAAAAAAAGGTTTCAGTTCAAAGCATTTCCTTTTTAAAAAAATACGATAGAAAAACAAGGAGTTGTCACTTCTTTCTTTCTACTAACAGTATGATTGATGAAAAGGGAATGGCGGCCCTCCCATTACACCAATCCCCTCCTTTCCACTCTTCTGAAACTGCCCGGCGCGGCTTTTAACAACAGTGCCTTTTCTTTTTCCGAATTTCTTTAGAATACAATCAAATTACCCTCCCCCCTCAAAGGCTGTGGGAATGAAGGGGGGGGGGCCGTCTGTACAGACTGCCCCCCCTTTTCCGGGAGGGAGAAGACCGACCGTGGAAAAAACAAATCCTCCCTTCCATTCCCGCCGGTCCTTGGGCAGACCAGAAAAAATAAGAAGTTGCAGTTTCCTCGAGGACCGGCGGGGGGGCAAATCTTTCGTACAGACGCCCCCCTCCCCCCTCCCCCCCCACACACACACAACCACCAAAAAGAGAAAAGGGAGAGGAAAATGGGGAGCAGGGGAAACCTTTCGTACAGACTCCCCCCCCCCCCTTCCAAGGGAGAGGAAAATGGAGAGGGGGAACGGCGAGTGTTAGGATTGGAAGAAACAGCGACACCTAAGAAAGTAGGGAGGAGAAAGGAGGTCGGGACCAGACTACTTTTCTCTTTTTCTCCCTTCAGGAGTGCACAGGAACCAGCCAACACCCTCACCCTCTGAGCCTCTTCCAACCAAGCTGGGCCCTGCATTGTGACGTTCTGTTCCGACATTTATGTGATTTTCTTGGTACAAAAGAATTTTTAAATTTGTTTACGCGACTATTTTTGAGATACAGATGTGTTTTTTTAGAGAAGGTTCAAGTTCTGTATCTCAAACATAGCCGCCGTCCCCCCGGCCTGTGCGGGGCGCTCGGACACACATAGGTGAGTTGAATGTATACCATTAAAAAGGATTTTCTTTTGAAAACCACGAAAAAATAATCTTCTGGTACGGGCCTTTGTTTTTTTAATTTCTTGTCGATAGGTAGGAAAGTGGCCATTGCAATTTTTTCCGCGCGGGCCGGGCATAAATAGAGAAAAACTTTTTATGGGGGCCCTCTGGGGTGAAGAAATAGTGAAAATGGAAAACTCCGCGGGCCCGCGGATGAACTTTATTGGCAACGGACTAGAATACGGCCTATAGATAAATATTAATTCTAAAACAAAATACTACAAAAAATATTAGAAAAGTTTGTAGTATTTATGGGGGACTGTGACCCGCTCGACGAGCAGCCTTGTCTGTGCGGGGTGCCCAAGGATTTTTTTCAAGCCAAAAAACAAGCCCTGTTTGGAGGCGGACTGGACTAGAAGAGGAAAGGGAGGGCAGGGCCGCTTCCAACGGGGGAGGGAAGGGGGCGAGGGAGGGAAAGGAGAGGCGGGGCCCGGGGTCCGGGCCGACCCCTGCCCCCCTAGTCCCTTGCCTCTTTCTTCCTACCCCCCCCTCCCGCTTCCTTTACATACCTCCCCCTCTTCCCCCCTGCCCCCTCTCTCCCCTCTTTATACCCTCTACTCTCCTCTTAATAGATACCAAGAAAGAAAAGGGTCTACTGAAGCACAAAGATGAAACAAGAAATGAGCAGCAACCTTGAGGAAGACAAGGTCTTAGCCTTGGCGGATTCTAAGGAGACGTTGCGAAGACTGCAAGCCAGGCTAAAAGTCATTGCAGCCAAAGCCAACAATCCGCACCTGCAAGGTCTGCGCCCGATTTATCTGGGCACGATAGTGCCCCTGGCCAACGAGAGACGTTTGGTAAGCACGTCGCAGGCGCGAAAGTGGATCTTAGCCAATAAATGGCAAGCGCGCCTAGCGCCTTACTTTATGCCCGGCGCGCCTGAGTGGCACGTGGATCACATTGTGCCGCGCGGTTGGGGGCGGCGTGGACCACCCTCGCAACTATGTCATGATGCCTGGATTGGTGAATATCTCGTTCAGTGATTTCTTGCCAGCGGAAAAGATAGCCTACATTGGCGGCGTGGCAGCTCGCGGTGCCAGGCTTTTCTGCAACTACCTGCGTCCAGGCGCCGAGTTGAGGATCGAGGAACTGCCAAAGTTGGCAATCACGGGCGCCCTGGACGGCCCTCAGGCCCTGACGACGCCTGCAAGGTTGACAGACATCCGATCATACATCTCCTGTTCGACGGGGCTGGATGCCGAGTTTTACGCTGACAGCTGCCTGCCCACGATCGAACATATTAAGAAATCCTACGGCACTAGGAACCTGGCGCACTTAGAACACCCGTTCTTCGCGTGCATGAACCCTGCCTCCATGAATAGCGACTGGATCAGTTTCAGAAACTGTTCTCTCAATATCAAGACCCTGGAGTACAGAACTTGGAACGATTTCAGAGAAAGAAGTGAGCAGGCCCCGTTTCCCGATCACTTTTATGACTTTGACATAGATTTTGCAAAGTTGGCAGAGGCCGACAATCACGGTGACGAGTGGCTTACTCCCTCCTGGGCAGAGATACTCAAACTGCAACTCAGCCCAGAAATGTGCCACGTGTTCGAAGTGCTGGTGGGTCGACTAATGTATCCCGTCGGGTCATTCGACAATTGGCAAGTGATGCCTTTTCTGCTTGGCGATGGCGGTAGGGGTAAGGGCACGGTTCTCGGCATAATCAAGAAAATGAAACCCCGCGAAAAGGTCGCGGTCTTGAACACAACAACAGCAGAGAAATTGGATTTGCAAAGCCTATACCAGAAAGAGCTTATCATGTGCCTGGAACTACCGCGAAACTTTACTGGCTTGCTAGACCAAGCTACGATGCAGAGCATGATATCAGGAGAAAACGTGCCCATCCCGTGCAAGCGCAAGACCGTCGCGATGGATCCGTGTTGCTCATCTCCTCTCATTATGGCTGGCAGCACTATCTTGAATTATAACAATGAACAAGAGCAGTGGAAACGACGGCTTGCGGTGTTCTGTTGGCAAAACACTCCGGCCAGAGTCGATTCCGGCCTGAAGAAGCTCATTGTCCAAAACGAGCTGCCATACATTCTGCTCCGCTGCATTGCTCGCTACCGCGCGACCGTGAAAGACAAGCCCAGCGCAGACTTCTGGCGAGATATAGCACCGCCCGCTCTGAGACATAATCAAAAATATACTGAGAGCCGCATGAACTTGCTGGCGCGGTTCCTGCACGAAGGGTCAAAGGAGCACGGGGTGATCCCAGATAAAGGACGCCTTACTCTGTGGGAAGACTTTATCTCGGCGTATGACGGGTACTTAAAGGAGCTGAAACAACCTACTTTGAAGGGGGCCGAAAATATCCCCCAAAGCGCGCTGCGCCAAAATGATTTCGAGGTGTTTCCCCCGCGCACGGGCCTAGGCGCTGGCAGGGGTGCTCACAAGAAAGACGGGCGCGTGAACTACTGCGTATACTGCCCGTGCAGCAAGTCTGAGCTAGGACACGACTGCGACCCCACAGGAGTCTGTCGAGGGGGCCTGTGCCGGTATGTGAATTGTAAGAACAAGGGGCACAGGGATGCGGGCCGGCTCAAAGCGTATGGTATCGTAAACATGCGGATTGTGCCGCGCGGTGAGTTCGACCAGTGGCTGATTGGTACTACGGAGGCCGGCTCGGAGGCAGAGTCAGGCGAGAGCCTCACTGTGGGTGAGTGGCAAGAAAAGGTAGTGGCTCTGACACTGACACTGGCAAACGAGGACGAGAAAAAGATCAGACGTGCGACCAAGCAAATGTTGAAAGCGGAACGCAGGCGCGTCTGCCATATTGCTGGCATCAAGGACTGGAGGGTCTTGACAAAAAAGTACAAGGAAGCACAAAAGCGAAAGCGAGAGGAGCGGCAGGTGCAGGGGTCTTCTTCTAAGAGGCCCCGACTGTCGGCCGAAGCTGTCCAGGAACGTGCGGAAAAGTACCCTTTTGCAATCGGCGCACTGTCTGGCGCACGGAAATCCGGCGTGCGCCTGCAAACACACACACAGACACACACAGGAGGAGGCACGGTGGGCTTCAAAATGATGCAAAAAAAAGGTAACAGGCCTTTGGATAAAAATGAGCATGAATATCCAAAAAAAACTTACCTTCTGAACATCCCGGTTGTTCTGGTTCTTACGCACTGACAATAGGCGATTGTTGTCAAAGGGGTTTTGCAAGACTAGCAAAAGATTTCGTCTGGCTTCATTAAATCAGTTTTTTTTCTTCGTGAACACAAATATTCCCTCCCCCCCCCCCCCGGAGGGTGTGACACCCTTGAGTCGAAGAGACCAGCGGGGCACGCGGCCCCCCCCCCCGCGCAGCCCCACGCGGGGTGTGGGGATGTGCAGCCTTGCCTCCCCTTCCCCCGGTAGCCAACCCCGTCATCGAAGCCCGGGTGGCCCTGCTGAAACAGCAGCGGCAGAGGCGGCGGCGGCAGCGGCAACAGCCGCACTTGCCGTCCTGCTAAGTAATTTCAGTGAGAAACATTTTTTTTTGTGACCTGAGAAGAAATTTTTGCAAACAGATATTCGTTTAATTATGCTGATTAAAAAAAGATCCCCAAAAAACACTAACCTACAATGTGTGCCTTTTTGTCTGCTTTTCGGCAAAATGGCTGATCGTGTTTTTGGGCAAAAAATGGGACTGTGACGTCTTTTTTTTTGTTCACTGTCCTTCCTGTTGTTTGAGAGAATGTGCGCCCGCCACCCAGCTCAGCGCGCCGTTGTTGAAGCAGACGTACATTCCCTTTTCTCTGTTTTGTAGACATTTCACAAGCTTGAGGTTGTCTTCTTCGCTCCAGCACAGGACTACCCAGACCAGCTTGACACTACCATCTGGCAAAATTTCATACCTGTCCCTGTACAGCTGGCTGCTAGTGCTCCAGCCTGACATGTTTGCTTCGCTGGTGAGCTCAGCGTATCGATTATAGTTTTCAGGCTTGGGCCTTTGACACAGACGGGACACCCAGGTGTTGCTAGGGCGGATGACCGCCGGTAGAACCAGGAGAGTGCTGCTCACCTCCATTGCACTTTTATTGGCAATCGTGATGCGCGAGACAGTCGTTTGCATGCCGGGGCCTCTCCCGTAGAGCGTGCCTCGCAAATGGCACATTCCTCCGTTAGAGGGACGGAAGCACAGGACCGCGTCGCTGCCGACACCTTCGGGGTACGCGCTCCGATCCTGGGGGGGGAACGATCCACTCTCTACCTCCTGAAAGTTCCCAGGACTCAAAGGCCGCGCTCTGGCTCGTCCAGCCAAAGCGTTCAAACATTTTCGCGTCCAGCACATAGACTTCAGGCAGTCGCTCCTGCAGGGCGCGCAGGCGCGCTACCTCCAGGCGCAGTTCGGCCAGCTCCTGTCCAAAACAGGCAAATTCTCGGTCTGCTTTTCATTGTTTCTTCGCATAAAATGTACCCTCGCCTCGCCCTCACGTGTCTGCGGGCGCAGGGTCACGCGGAGACCAGACCAGACCAGGATGAACCCTTTGGCTGGCTCCTTGCAAGGCCGCAGCCGCAGTGCCTCGCCGTTGCCTAAGTCACAGCCGGTCGAGCGTTTTTTTCTGTACTTGGCTGCCTGCTGGACATTTAAAAAAAAGCAGATGTCAAGCACGAGACCCGAGCTCAGCGAAGCGACCGCGGCGCGCAACTCGTCTTCGTCCACGTCGCCCTCAGCTCGAATGCTGCCCTGCCAATGGGCCTGCGCGCCGGGCTCGGCGCTGGCGGTACGAGCGCCGCCATCTCGGGTCGTCGCTTCAACCTCTAAACAGCGGCCTGCCTCGCGCAGGCTTAGCTGCAAAAAGCCGTCTGCGCCATGCTCTGGCGCAGTCAGCGTCAGCGAGGCGGCACTGACAGTCTTGGCACTCGCTGCCATTGACAAATGTTCGTACTGTGAGAGGCCACCGAGAGACAAGCTCTCTTTTCGCGCCCTTTGACCCCCCTCCCTCTCGTCAAAGTCTGACCCACTTTTTTTCCCCTCTCGTCTTTCCCCCCCCTTTCTCCCCTCCCCTCCCCACACACTGTTAACCATTCCGGTGCGGGGGGGGGGGGCCGGGACCGTCCTAATTCCGCACCAAAAAAAACAGCGAGACGTGAGAGTGGGGGGGGGGGGGCGGCGGTGGGGGGAAGTTAGAAGAGAGGCCGCGGCCAAATCGCTCTTTTCTTCTCTCCTTTCCGTCCGGGTGCGGAGCAGACAAAAAGTGCCCCCCCCCCCCCTCCTCCTCCCAGCCTTTTCGTGGTAGCAGACTACCACTTTTCTAAGGCCCGGCCCCCCCCTTCTGCCCCCCCCCCCCCCGCCGCCGCCCCCCCCCCCCCCCCCCCACTACGCAGACACCGTCCTACCTTCACACCACCCCTCTCCCCCCCCCCCCGCTTCCCTCCCCCCCCCCCCCCGCCCACGGCCTGCCACACACACAAGCTATTTTTTGGTTTTTTGTTTCCCCCCCCCCCCTCCCCAAAAAACCGACAGGAGAGAGCAAAACATTCGCTAGAATTCTCGGGCGTTTTCGATGTACGCGGAGCTGCAGGCGGCCCTGCGGGACAAGGACATCCAGCTGGCGCTAAATCACGAGGAGCACGAGCGCCTGGCGCGCGAGCTGAACGAGCGGCCCGCGCCGTTGCTGGTAGTCATCGCCGGCGAATCGGGGGTCGGCAAGAGCAAGCTGCTGTCGCAGCTGCTGGACGAGGACCTGCCGGGTGCGCAGGGCACGTCCTGCACACAGTGTCCTTTGCAGTTCGAATTCGCGGACACGCCCGACTTCGGGGCCGAGCTCTGCTTCTACGCGCGGGACGTCTGGCAGGCCCGAATACAGCCGTTGCTGCTGGACTTGGGCTCCGGCCGCCAAGAGTCCAAGGCGCGGACGGAGGCGCTGCGGACGTTGTGCGACATCTACCCCGGGCTGGAGGCGCGGCTGACCGGTCGCCCTTCGCTGCAGGACCTCGAGGCGTGGTACCCGGAGTTGCACGGCGCACTGGGAACGCACGTGCCGTTCAGGGGCCCCGAACGCGCGTACGGCCCTGAGCGACGCGTTCGCGTGCGCAGCCGGTGGCGCGCGGGCCGAACAGCAGTCGCGCAAACGCCGGCGGCTGGCAAACAGTTGTTGGGGTTGGGTGCGGCAGGTCGTGGTCAGGGGGCGCTTCCCCCTGCTGCGTCAGCGCGAATTGCACAGTTGCGGAGGGCTGGTGCTGTGCGACCTGCCGGGCAACAACGACAGCAACCAGCTGCGCGACCACGTGTGGGAAGAGCAATTGCCGCGGGCCGACTGTGTGCTGCTGGTGTCTGACATCGCGCGCGCCCTAACGAACCGGCAAAATCACGACAAGTTCGACCGGGTGGTGCAGCTGTGCGCGCAGCACGGCCGCCTGAACAGGCTGGCGTTCGTGCTGACCAAGACCGACACGGGGCTGGACGCGGATGAGCTGGAAGGGAGCGCGGCGACGGGCTACTGTGTGGGCAAGCCCGACAGGCCAAGGCTGTGCACTGGCGGCACGGGCTGCCGCCGCAAGGGCCACCGCACCCTGCTGGGCGCGTGCCGCCGGTGGGTCAGGACAAATGAACGTCACCCCAACGTGGTGCGCGAGGCCCTGCGCGGCAATGTCGCGCAGGCACAGGTGTGGGCGGGCCTCGCGCGCAACGCGTACGTGTGCGAGGGTCTGCGGGTCAGGGTGCAGGACCAGGTCCAACGGCTGCTGGGCCCGACGCAACACAAGCTGCAGATCTCGGTGTACGCCACCAGCCCGCGGGACTACGCTCGGCTCAAGGACGGTACAAATGATACCGTGTGGCGGTGCAAGAGCCACACGGGGGTGCCGGCGCTGCGCAAGTACCTGCGGCGGGACGTGCTGCGGCCCGTGCTGCGAAAACACGAGGCGCGGCTGCTGCAGCTGCTGCAGCTGCACTTGGGCGCGGCCGCGCCGTTGGCGGGGCACGACGACGACAGCGCAGTTTTCAAAGCCCGCGTCAGCGCGTGCCTGGCACGACATGCCGACGATTGGCGGCGGGCCTTTTTCGAGCAGGTCCACGCTCCTTTGGAGCGCAGCGTAGAGAGCTGCGCCACACCGGAGGCCGTGGCCCCTCTGGCCAACCGCTATCGCCACCAACAGCTCGAGCACCACGCCGTCCTGACCGCGATTCTGCGCCGCAAGGGCCAGGAGTACACTACCGGGGGAACGCAGAATGCGAAGGTCTGGCACCTGCGCCACGAGGTGCTCGAGCTCATGGAGCCCAAGGCCAGCGGTCTCGTCGTGTGTTTCATGACGACTGCTTTTCCCGAACGCCTAACCCTCTTGCAGACCGAGCTGCAGACATTGCTGTGCGAGCTACGTACGCAGGAGCTCAGATGTGCAGACCTGATCGTGGCGCGGCCGGCGAATCGCCAGGGCCGCGACCTACTGGAGGATTGGACTGAGTTCCGGCGCTCCCTGGAGCAACCCGTCCGGGTAGCAATGCAGAGGCTGTGCGGCCAAGGTTTCCGGCAAGGGCTCGTACCAGCAACGCCTGCAGGTGCTGCAGACCAGCCTACAGCCGCAAGCCCGGCAGGCTCTACAAGCCAGCGTGAGCGGCCTCGCCGGCTGGTGGGACATCTACTCCCAAGACCTAGTGGCTGGCTACCAGCGGCAGCTCGCGTACCTGGGCCACATCTTGCTTTCCTCGCACTCCACAGCACAGGTGTTGTCGTTGCCAACAAAAGAGCGGGACGCGCACGTAACCGCCATTGCCAAGTGGCACAATCGCTTGGCCCAAGCCCTGCAGACGACCGACTAGCTCCACTGCCGGGATTGTCCCTCCTATTCCATTTGCTGTAATAAATCAGTATTTTTCTTTTTAATAAAATAAAATATATAAAAAAACAGACACACATACAAGCTATTAGCCGCGTTTTTTCTTCTTTTCATATTGTTCCTTCTACTCTTTTGTGCTCAAAGTTATGGTAGCACTAGTGCTTTTTTCGGGGGGCACTTACAAGGACGGGCCGGCCCGGGAGCCGACGGCCTCCGCCAATGGGGCCAGCTGAGGAAGGTATCGAAGGGCGTCACCTGTAGGTACCGCAGCTGCCTGACTACAGCACCCGCCAGACGAGTCGCGGTGCGGTCGAACGAGACACAAAAAGTTTGCTTGTGTGACCAGTCAGCGCCTGGCAGTTCAGCGACATTTCTGGTTGAGCCCTCCCAATGAAATGCTGGCTCGGCGTTTGGATTTTTCGCTCTGCAACAAACGCAGTAGCCTAGGATGTTAACGTGCTTGAGAACCCCATCCGCACCTTTCTCCTCGACCGATTTGTGTGTGTTAATCCATTCGTCGGGAAAGCCGAGAGGTGTCCAGCACTCGCGGCAAAAGGCCACCTGGCTGAGCGCCGGGGTTTTCTCGGCCCGGAACGTGTTGTAGGAACTCTTGTGCTCTGTTTCGTACAAGACGTTCTGCGCAGTCAGCGTGTACTTGGTACATTCCAGCACGTAGTAGCACGCCAGGGACTGTAGTAAGGCGTGTGGGCAGCCCGTTCTGAAGTACGACAAGATGACGCTGAAGGCGTCCGGGTCCAAGTCCAAAAAAAGCGCCTCGCGCGGCTCCCGTCGCACGACGGGCGCCAAGACCTCTCGGAAGAAGCCACTGCGGGCCTGCAGGGTTTCGGCCCGGGTCTTGAAGAGAGTACCCCCGACGTCAAGCGCGATGATGTTGCCGGGCTCCCGAGACGGGCTGCACGGCTGGAGTGGCCCTTCGTCGTCCATGCTCGCTCGCTTTTATCTCCAAAACAAAAGTTCTGCCTTTGGGAAAATTTACCAAGTTCAGTCGATGCCTTCTCTTCTCTCTTTCTTTTTTTTCCGTCCGGGCTAAGGGGCGGGGAACTGTCCCCCCCCACCTACATTTTTTCCCTTACCAAGAGCGTGCGCGGTCTTAATCTTTGGACACACCTGTATAAGAAAGGGAACCGACCACGATTTCCTCTTCTGAGCACCCCGTACAGTTTTTTTTTTGTGTTTTAATTTTTTTAAAAAAAAGCCAAACTTCCGGCGTCTCCAACTTTCTCTTTCCGAAAACAAACAACTGTTGCAATATCTTGCGGCAGCTGTGCGTGTGTGTTTTTTTCATTTTTTTTCACGACGGCCCCCTCCTTTACCATTAAATACTGGTGTCTTCATTCACATTCTCAGCGGGGAGCATTCCGCTTTGTGGGAACCTATCATCCCTGTGGTTTCTGGCACGTGCGTCAGCGAGGTGGTGTTTTACAACTGCTTGATTTCGCTCTTGTTGCGTGGGTTGGTTTGTTACAGGTTTTCGAAATAGTCCATGTTGCTTGCTAGCCTTGGAGTAATCCACACGCGGCGGCCGGAAGTCCCGGTCGGCTGATTCCAGGCCCAACAGCACCAAAGCCCCGCCGCAGGTTAGGACGGTCCTGAGCGGAACCTCTTTTCTCGGCTTGTCTGATGCTTCCAGCTCCATCTTGAGCCAGAAGGGCTCGGGAATCTCCCTGCTTACCCAAACCGAGCTGTAGTTCAAGCATACGCCCTTCGCCGGCAAGATGTTGTCTACCAGCGGATAAGCCCAGGCTCTAATACAATATATTGTCACCGCCTTTCCCAGGTTAGTGCGGAGCGCTCTCTTTGGTTTATCGGGAAAAGAAACGGCGTACCCAGTCACGCACCTGATCACTGCGCGAAGGTTGCGTTGACGCTCGACCAGGGCATACGCGGTCGTTATCCATTTACCTTGATTATCTTTTTCAAAGACGGGAGGGGCTGGTATTGACGACAAGGCCAGCAGTCTGGCCGCCAGGCCTGTTTCGGCAGCCAGGCGTGCTTCGGCAGCCAGGTCGCGGACAACGAGGCTCGTGCCGTCGTTCTGGCCCAGCCCTGGTAAAGCCAGCCACGCCACAAACGGGTTGGTTTGGGAGCTTCGTAGGGGGGGTAGCTGGGCAGCCACTTTGTGGACCCAATCATCATTCGGCGTTGCTAGCCCCGTCTGGATGCCCCAGCGCCTTTGTAATTCTGGATCGGTATAGAGGCTGTCGTTCCTTTGGAAAACCAGCTCGGGTTTTGAGCTAATTTGGTTGGTAACTAATTGGTTTAGCAATCTCCGCAGAGCCTCAAGTTCCCCAGCGCCAAGGCCATTTAGGTTGATATACATATATGACCCCGAATCTGGCGTAAAGCGTGGGAGGTTTGCCGTAGACTTGGTTTTCGCGTTGGCACGATGGCCTTTCGGGGGCGGCCTCCCCGGAGGCGGGGGTGGCCAGACCTGATTTGCGCTGATATCCATAGGCATGTTGATTTTTAATAACTAGGCTCAAAGAACCGAGTGTTAATACGACAGTTGAAAAGGAGGGGGGGGGCGGGGGGGGGAGGGGCAGGAAGGAGGAGGGTTGGGAGGGGGGGGGAAGCCTTTGCTCCCCCTCCCAACCCCTCACCATTTCTCTCTCTCTCTCCCTCTTGCGCTTCCACTCGCCTCGCATTCAAACCATTTTCCCCTCTTCATTTCCCCGCCGCCTCTTCCCCCCAGCCCCAAAACTCTTCCCCCTCCCCCCCCCCCCCATCGCATAGCAGCCTTAAAATTCTCGTTTGTGTTTAATAACCCTTTTTTTTGTTTGTGTTAGCGAAAGAGGGGGGGGGGGGAGGGGAGAGAGAGAGAGAGAGAAGGGACCACAGTCGCCCACTGTGGGCGAGAACCTCCCGCGCACCTGCTACTGCAGTCTTTTGTTTTAAAAGTGTCAGTCAACAAAACCATTGCACGACCGGCCTCTGGCGTTTGAGGCGCTCAGTGGCCGCTACCGTGATCATGGCGCGGCCGCGCACGACCAGGCTGCGACTGTGGGCAGACCTACTGCTACTAGGCAGGAAATCGGGCTGCTCGAAGCCCGTCCAGAAGATCGCACGCTTCTTCACCAGCGCCGAGAGCTGCCGGCACGTCCGGGCCAACAGCTGGAGGGGACCCAAAAAGACTCTCACCAGGGGCCACGAGCTGTCGGGCAGGGGCAGCAGCGGCGTTTGTAATTTCTCCATTTCTTTCTTTTTTGCGTTCACCGGCCAACCTTTTTGAAAAAACAAAACAAGACAGGCAACTTTGGCACGCCAACGCGGGCTGTGGAAGAGAGCGGGGTGATGGAAGAGGCGGGATTCTCGTTGATTGTTAAACTTTTCTTTTCTCAGCCGCATATATTAAGTCAAAAAAGAAATGATGTCTGAAGCAGCACCGAAAAAAACATGCAGTCGGTCGGGTTGTATAGCAGAGCTAAGACAAAAGCTGGCCACGTACCAGATCCAAAAGGCGGCTCAAGAGATTGTGTTAACTCCCTCTCGGCTCGATCTCTGCTGGCCCACGCATGTACCGTGCCGGGTCGTAGCCGAAGCAGGGCAGGGCTGGCCCCGTCTGGTAGAAAATGGAACAAGCCTACACGAGCTGAAACTGGTGTTTAAGCGGGACTTTGCCGAGGCCCAAGCCCCACCAGTGCTTTGGCCTCGGCAGGCTGGGGAAGAAAAAGGGCTACGAAGCCTAGCGGTGTTAGAATTACACGGCGCGCCGCGGTGGTCCCGATCCGCGGTCCGTCGGTACGGAGCTTGGCGCTGATTGATTGTGGCGACCAAGAATTAAACGGAACCACGGTTAGAAGCATTGGCTCTATCGACCTGTCAGTCTACACTGAGCTAAAAGAGCTGCGTTTAATCCGAACAGCGGCACAAATCATCTTGCCTCCTTTATGCCGATTAACAAGGTTGGCCATCACCCTGGGCAAGTGCAATGATCTGGCATTCCGTAAGAAGAAAGTGGTGGCACCGATTTGCGAACCATTCCCACAACATGGCCTCGACCTATTTTTGGAACCATTTTTGGAAGAGCTACAAGAACTAGAAATCTACTTTGATTGGCCTAATCAAGGTTCGTGCAGAGGCCCCATTCGATGCGGGAATCTACCGTTGGGCACACAGGCGTCATTAAAAAGACTCCGGTTGTGCAGTGCGTTCCGGCACGAGGACGACCTTGTGCGTCGTCGGAAGTTGCCACAGTCTGTTCATTCGTGCCTGACAGACGCACTGCAAAATCTAGACGTGCCATCCGACATCTCTGGTATAATTGCTCTGTACGATAGAAGCGATGATACTTCCTTGGTCGAGTACCCGTTTCTGGACGCGAGTTCGTTTAATTTGCTTAAAGATCGCCGATCAGTCGAAGAGCTCGAATTGGCTGGCCTGACCTGCGCGGACTTGTTATCAATTATAAGAGCTTTCCCTCGGCTGACGCGGCTATCCTTCTTCAATTGTCGATTACAGCTAAGGGATGAAGGGTGGGATCGTTTTCTAGAGCTGCTACCGCGATTGGAGGTCTTGTCACTGCGCGGTTGCGATTTCGTCACGAACGAGAGATTGCAGTTGCTTTTTCCTGCCTTTAACTCAACGTTGAAGGAGCTGGATTTGCGCGACACTGCCGTGACTGAATTCGGATCTCTCTGTGTTTTGCAAGGTCTTCAAAAGCTGCGGGTGCCATCGGCGGGCCGGGGCATTTCGTTCCTGCAGGCCACACCTTTGGATCATGTACGCTGCCAACAAGATCGTAAAACACTATTCGGAGTGGGGGTTGGCCCGACTCTGTTGGAGCTCGAGGTGCAGTCACCTTGCAAGGTGGAGACCGTCAAACTGGTTGCGCGTACCCAGCCTCAACTCACGGCCTTGACACTAAGTTTCACAGCGCGAACGCCCAGAAGCTACCGTCTGTTGTGCAAGGTCTTGCATCAAAGAATGCCCAGTCTCAAAAAGTGGTACGTGGCCGATACCGACAGCGGGATGAGCTACGATTTCGCGCAGGCCCTGCTACAGGAGCTGAAAGGAAGTGGCGCTGAAGACAACACTGTGGACCTGCGCGGCGAGCCTGGGGTTCGGAAGTGGGATACGACCAAACTGGCTAATTTCGTGCAGGAGTTCCCTGGCATCTGCTTATTTGACTTCCCCGACCTATGACCGTGCAGCCTGTCCCCATTCTTGCCGGTCGGTTGGGGGGGGGGGTGGCCAGCAAGGAAGAAAAAAAGAGCGAAAAAGCAATTTTTTTATTTAAAGGCTTGATTCTTTACCTTCTTGGGATACGGAGTGGATGCTCCGGCGAAGTGAGCTTTTACTTGTCATGCCGAATTTGTTTCTGTTAGAGCCACCACTGTTTTTTTTGTGCTCGCGTGTCTGCTCCTAAGCCAAAATCGGAGCCTCCGATTTTGGTTTAGGAAAGAAAAAGGCAAAAACGTCAGGAAGGGGATGGCAAAGAGGAGAGGCGGCCAATTCTCCCCCCAAAGTCACCACAGGAATGAAAAAAACCTTTTCAGAGACAGTGGCCCCTCCCCGCTGGCAGGCCTTTCTTTTTGTGGGGTGTGTATTGTCTAGTTTTGTTTATTTTCCAGACGTAAATGCAAAGTGCCGGTAAAGTTAAAAAAAATTTAATTCAGCTTCGACCGAATACGGCGGGTGTGGCAGGCTAGGATCCACAATAAGCAGCTCGACGCAGCGCCAAGCGTATGTCCCCTACGATAGCCGCGGACATAGCCGCACAGCCCGTAATCCCGGGCGGGTGGCGGAGGTACATCTCGGTGACGATGAGCCTAAAAAGATTGGAGGCACCGGTGCCCAAAAGCCCAGACGCCGTGAAGCAGGAGCCAGGGCCGTCCGGCCAGCTCAGGCCGTTGATTCCGCTGACATAATGGCTGTGCCAGGTGAGCCCGCCGCCCGCGAGCCTACAATGCGCAGCCCCCCGGGCGCATAGAAGTTGCCCTGAACATCGGCAGCGGTCGCGCACACGGTTACGTTCAGCAGGCGGGCTGTGGCTTCGGGCGGCGTGGTCAACTCCAGCGCCACGTACTCGCCCGCCTGCCCCGCGCCGAGGCCTAGGACAGGCTGAGTAATCGCGGAGCCCGGCAGGGCGCCGCACAGGCAAGGGTTGCAGTCGGGCGCACCGCCGTATTTGCGGCCGGCGCTTGCCCAGTAAGTAGAAACATTGCCGTCCATAGCTTTCCAGGCGGGCCAGTCCGGGTAAGAGGAGCTTAGTTTCCAGTCGTAATAGGTGCGTGGGTAAGCCGCTACAAAGTCCAACTCAGGGAAACACGGGGGAGGCTGGCTGGCGGGTGGTGTCGTTCGCGGCCTACACGCGGTCGGCAGCAGCGTGGGGTCCGGTGCCAACAGCAGGCCGGACCCCTCCAGTGCACTCTGGCAGCCACCGGGCTCCTGGAAAGCCGCCAGCCCGCTCCAGCCGCTCAGATTGCCGCGGAAGCCGACCGCCCCGCGGAAGATGCCTTCGACCAAGGCATCGGCCGGGAGCGCCCACGCACTGAGGTCCGCACCAAAGCTGCGCGCGCCCGCAAACATGTAGCTTGCATCCCGCAGTCTGGACACGTCCCAGTTCAGCGCGCGCGTGGCCAGCGCGGAGTCCCTAAACGCGCCACTCGCGTTCACCAGCGAGGCAGTGTTCAGGCTTGCTAGGCCCTTGATCTCTGCGGCCGGGCACCCGGCGAACGCCAGTGCCAGGCTCTCGACACGCGACGTATCCCAGGTGCGCACGTCTGGCGTGTGCAGACCTGACGACCAGGCCAGCATGCCCGTCAGGTCAGTAGCGTCGCGCATCCGCAGGCCTGCGAGCGTCGTCTGGCAGGAGGCGGGCAGTTCCGCAAACGAGTACCTCCAGCTGCGTACTTGTGCGGTGCCCTGCCATTGCGCCAGAGGAGGCAAGGACTCTAGGCCCGTGGCGCGATAAAAGTGATGTCCGCCCGCGAGCGCCGGCTGCATTTGCCCCCAATCTACAACCGCACGCAGTAGCGTCCCGTTGCCATTGCGCGCGTGCCACTCCGGCGTCATGGCCCAGTCCAGGACGGGCCCCTTGGCTCGTAGTTTGTACCTGCCCGCCTGGGCATAGACGTGGGAGCAAACGCCCATGAGATCGGGGCAGTGGTCGCTCGTGCCGTCCCCCCATTCTATGTCGTACGACTCCGGTGCTTGCTGGGTCTGGCGGCGCACGGTGCTAGCAGTCTTGGTTGGCAAGTAAAAGGCGGCGTTCGGAACGTTGGCTTCGACCACCAAGAGCAGCGCCTTCGTGTCTGACCAGGCGAGGGCTTGGCCCACCGCAAACAAAACCCACCCCAGCCCTGCTTTATTGTTTGTCATTCTTCTTTTGATTACAGGATCTTTTCTGTGCCGGCAAGAGCGATCTTGTGCGGGTTTGGGAGAAGGGGGGGGGGGGGGGGGCGGGCGCGAGGGCGTGTGTAAAGTGGGCCGGCGCGCGGGGTGGGAGGGTTTTGGTGGGTTGGGGAGGGGGGGGAGAAAGAAGGGCGGGGGATCCGGAATTTGACAGGAGGAAGAAAGGGGGGAAGGAGGATCGTGGGGGGATCCGGAATTTGACAGGAGGAAGAAAGGGGGGAAGGAGGATCGTGGGGGGATCCGGAATTTGAAAGGAGGAAGAAAGGGGGGAAGGAGGATCGTGGCCGGATTGGCCTTTTTTCTTTTGTTGTTGTTTCAAGTACTACTTTTTCTCTGTTTTCCATTGTAAAAAAAACACGTTTAACCGGTAAAAGTTAATTGTACCTTATAACTAAACATTCGACAATCTTGGGGGTATCCCTTTTTCCGAAATTTTCCATGAAGTATATGGACTTTTTTGAAAACGTGTGGAAATGAAAGGAAATGAATTCCCTGATTGCAGAACATATAAAAATAATATTAAAATATGTTTTTATTAATTGTAATACACTTTAACTTCATCTTCAGAGGTGGGCAGGAACCGGTCCGACACGGTAATTTTTCTACTTTTTCGTAGTCCCGGCTACCATGAATCTATGATGATAACAATGCCGAACATGCAGAATTTGCTTTTACTGTTTATTCTTGCTTATATTAAGCATTTTACTATATTAAGACATGGTTTTACCTTCAAAAAATTCTGTTTGCCCGCTGTGACGTACGCTGGTACGTAGAGGGGGGAGGGGGGGGGGTGGGGGGGGGGAATGGGTCGGAGGGAGGACGCTTCACATCAGATTCTGGTGCATTATCAGAGTTAAACAAATTTCTAATTTCAGTTTTTAGAAGAAGCGTTACAGTTGCAGTTGCCCTAGACAAAAACCATTATGAAAAAGTCGGACCCAGAAAAATTCATTCAAAAAAAATAATCACATACGACCACGTCCACGTCCACGTCCACGTCCACCCGCAGCACGACGTGCGCGGCGACGTCCGCGCAAACGGATTCCTGAGTTACGCATTCTCCAACTTGCGTCGGAGCGATCTGAATCATCTACAATATGGATAGCATCATGTTAAGGAGGAGAAGAACAAGAAGAAGAAGAAGAAGAAGAAGAAGAAGAAGAAGAACAAGAAGAAGAAGAAGAAGAAGAAAACTAATACCATGCTTTTCTTCCTCTGAACCAGAAGATCGATCAGACGATGAGTCAGTTCATGAACTGGAAGATGAAGTATCAGATAAGTCATCCTCTGAATCTGCCACTGGTTCTGCAGGCTGAGCAGCACCAAGCTCTTCTTCCTCAGGGAACCCACAGTCGCATCGTTCGAAATGGTTCCACGCTTGTTCAATAAGCTCTGCCTTCTTGAACTGTTTCCGATCGGAGTTTTGCGTTGCAACACCATGCATTCTCATCCATGATTTCAATTCGCTAACTACCATCTGCTTGGACGCAAATTGCTTTTTTTCCTCTGACGATCTTAGCAACGTGAGAATTTTCCGCCAAGGCTCAGAAGCATTTCCAAATGCTAAATCCTGCTCCTGCTTTTCTTCGCTAGTAAGCTGTCTTGCACCACGCCATCTCGGGTGAGCTGGAGGACGTCCTTCATTAACAAAATAAGTGCGTGGTAAGGACAGCAGCTCTTCATCGGTCAAACGCGTAAGTGCGTTCATTTTCTCCTGTCGTTCTTGAGGCAACTCCATCCAATTTACAGGTAGCTCGTCGATCAATCGAAATTCTGCTCTCCATTCCTTGCCTTTTGCATCGACACAGGACATATGAGCAGGACGGCCGGGCAGGCCGCCTTCGAAGTAATCTCCATCCACCTCTACTCTGGTCAAATTTCCACCTGCTAACATTTCCTCCACATGTGCTCGCTCATCCGGCCCTAGGTATTTAGTAGCCAAAGCACGAATATCCTTCTTCAGGCGCGGATTGACGAAGTAGCCGACTGGAAGCTTGGGAGGCATGTCGGTCGCTGTCATAAATAGAGAGAGAGATAGATAGATAGAACGAGAGAAAGAGAGAGAGAGAGATATATATATATATATAGAGAGAGAGAGAAAGAGAAAGATAGATAATATTATTACCGGGGCGTCCGATAAACAAATTGATCGGTTCTCCTCTGGGATCATCACGCACTCCATGAAAATCCTGTGCGTCTCCCCAAGTAGCGATCTCTACAGTCGGCAAAGCGTCAGGATCTTTCTTGGTGATTCTATATGCCAAGGGTTTGTTGTAGTTTTTGAAACTCTTGTTCATACACGGGCTAAAATGAGTCATCCAGTCGTAGTTACATCCGAGAACAACCAGCACATGCCTCTTCTTGTGCTGCTTCTTGAATGCAAGAATGAGCTTTAATAACGCTTGAGCGATGTTAGTTGTCAGGAAGGTGCTCTTCCACCCGATATCCATAACTCGAAATTCCTGATCATCTCCATCGTGCCCGTGCCCTGGTGGCTTGCGATGTGACTCTACTTGGAAACGGATTCCTCTGTCAACGACATTGAGCCCAAGGAAACCCAGCATCGCCCACGCGGTGTTATCACCAGCTCCGTCCCACTCAAGATATAATTTCCACGCTTGCATTGTGCGAGGGTTCCAAAGTTGCCAATGTAAAAGTGCGGCAAGCATAGTAATGTTGCTGTTCGCGCCGTGTTCTACCGCGCCTTCAAGGTACGTCAGAATAAAATGCGTATCGGTAGTGTAGCAGGTATTGATTCCAACGCAAAGGCGAAACACAATTTTTCCTTTGAAATCTTTCGCGGCGCGGCGGCAAGATGGGATCTTCACTGGCGGTTTCATATCGGCTGATATGACTGTGGTAGCAACATTGTATGTAACGAAAAATGAAGGATGTATGTAATATTGTTTGGTTCTTTGTGCAGAATCCATCGACGTCGACGATGTTCCAGACGTTCCAGACGTCCCTGAAGAAGAAGAGACCCTGAGCCTCCTATGCCTAAGGGGTCCAGCAAGAAAAAGCCAGGTACTAGCAAATTTCATCTTTTTTTGTGTGCTTTTTTTTCAGTGTTTCTAATTTCTGACGTGACTAGGCAAGCCGAAGTCCAAAAAGCCCGCGGTCGACGCTGATGAAGTGGACATGTCGTTGGAGGTATAATCTTTCCTACTCCTTCTTCTTCTTTTTCTTTTTTTTTGTGAGGGGGGGGGCCCCGGGGGGGGGGGGTCAAAAGGTCTCTTTGGGCGCCGCAGCATATAGTTTAGAGAGGGGAGTATAGCTACTAGCTTTGGTATGGCTAGCTAGTGTGTGTGGCATTCTATCAGTGAGCCTTTCCCTGTCTTTTTTTTTCCGAGTATAATCTCTCTAACGGGAAGCGCTGACATTTTTTTTTCAAACTTTATTATTATTATTATTATTATTATTATTATTATTATTATTATTATTATTATTATGGACACCGTGATAGCCCAGTGGTCAAGTTCTACCATCTGGGCCCTGTCGCCAGTTCGATTCCCGTCGGTGCCACCAGTATTTTCATTGAACATACCGGTCCATTTCTGGACCAGTATTTTCATTGAACATACCGGCCCGTCTGGAAGTGTTGGAACTGCCCTTGCGGGGGTGTCATTAGAGCTTATCGTCAATTCTTCGTACTCCCCTCACGGGTGAGACGATGGAGGCGCATGTGCAGAAATGCATCAGCCATTGACAGAGAAGCACTATTATTATTATTATTATTATTATTATTATTATTATTATTATTATTATTATTATTATTATTATTATTATTATTATTATTATTATTTAGGGAGTACATAGGCCATCGGTCCCTTTCCATGGGCTGATTGGTATAAAGCTCCTAGAGTGATGTTCTATGCCGTCACTTCCTTTATTCCACCGATTGGTGTGGAGACTTTCCTTATGGAATGGAGGACTGGATGCACATGGCCTTTTGTCTCAGCAATTGGCAGGAGATATACTATTATTATTATTATTATTATTATTATTATTATTATTATTATTATTATTATTCTTTGTTGTTGTTGTTGTCGTTGCTGTTGGTTTGTTCTGCCACTGCCTTGTTCGCAAGAAATGAACGACTTCTTTCAAAACAACGGCGACCGGTATTGTATTCAGGGTAGTTCGTCCGCCGGCGTGTCGAAAGAAGTCGTTCAGGATCTTGTGAACAAGGCAATGTCAGAACAAGCCGCATCCATTAAGGAAATGCTAGCAGAAGAAAGAAAGTTGAGAGAGGAGGAAAGGAAGAAAAAAGAAGCGCAAGATCGGAAGGAAAAAGAGGCGCAAGAGAAGCGACAACGGGAAGAGGAGAGAAGAAAGAGGAAGAATTCGAAGAAGGAGAAGGAGGAGGAGGAGGAGGAGGAGGAAAGCTCAGAAGAAGAGAACGAGAGAGTGAAGAAGAAGATGAAGAAGAATAACAAGAACAAGAAAAACTATGATGATAATGATAACAACAACAACAACATCAGCAACAACAACAGCAACAACAACAACAACAACAAAAATAGTAAGAGCGAGAGAGAAAGCTTGCTGGAGGATCTCATCGCGCGGATGGCAGCTGGCGCTCTGTCTGCTGGTAACTCACCTTCCACCCCCCAACGCGGCACCGGTCTCACCGCTCCCAGCTCACCTAACGCATGGGAGTTTGTTTTAGCATCGCTTGCGCTGACTCGGCGCTAACTTCAAATGCACGCACCAGGTAGTTTGCATAGCTTTCACTTTTCTCCTTCATCTGAAAGATGTTTGAATTTGTTTTGTGTTTTTTTTCTTTGTAGTAGTGTAGTATTAATCGTAATTTTTTGCACTGGCAGGTTTGTTATGGTCGAAAGCGTGATTAAGAACGTTTGTCGCGTGCAAGAGTTAAACAAACTTCTAATTTAGTTAGTATGATATTACGGAGTTAGATTTATTATTTTTTTTAGTAATTAAAGAAATTTTGTTGTAGAATCTATGTATTTTGCGTGGCGACATCGCACTTCTCTTCCTCCCCCGTTCCCCCCTCCCCCCTCCCCCCCCCCCCGGGGGGAATTTATTGTAGGTAAAAGCAATGTTTATTATCATAATAAAGTAAAATGCTTAATGTAAACAAAGATAAACAAACTTAAAAGCAAATTCTGCATGTTGGGCATTGTTATCATCATAGATTCATAGTAGCCGGGACTATGAAAAAGGAGAAAGATTACCGTGTCGGACCGGTTCCTGCCCACCTCTGAAGATGAAGTTAAAGTGTATTACAATTAATAAAAACATGTTTTAATATTATTTTTATATGTTCTGCAATCAGTGAATTGATTTCCTTTCATTTCCACACGTTTTCAAAAAAGTCCATATACTTCATGGAAAATTTCGGAAAAAGGGATACCCCCAAGATTGTCGAATGTTTAGTTTTATCTTGGTTACATGTATTGGCTATTAGCGGTACTGGCGTCCAGCTTGGCCCGCGCGCGTTGCCCGTATGTGTATCGCGCGCCCCGGCCGTCGGACCTGGTGCTGGAACTGCGGACAGCCGTGGGCGGCGCTGGGTGGACGGTGCCCTCACAGTCCAGTCAACGGCGGCGTATGGCTGGTAGTGGCTATCTCGTGTACTGGGGCGACAACACACCGACCCAAGCGTGCACCGCCAACGCACCCTGCACACACACTTTTGCGAGTGCGGGCGTGTTTGTGGCTATCTTCGAGGGACCAGTGATCGGTTGGGCCATGACGCCGATCTGGCGCGATCAGCAGTCAGGGGATGTAGGTCTAGTGCGGATCCTGCAGTGGGGCGGGCTGCGGCTGGCGCCCGACGGTGGATACCACTTTTACGGCGAGACCGCCTTGGTGTCGCTCCCCCCGCTTGCCGATCTGAACACAACAGGTGTATCATCGCTCGCGTACAGTTTTTCGGGTCTGTCCGCCTGCTTTGACGTTTCAGGGCTACAGGTGTCAACCAGTTCGTTGCGCGCCACCTTTGCGAATTCGCCGTGTCTCAAGTTTGCCAACGTTACCGCGTGGGATCTTTCGCGAACGGTAGACGTGGCGTGGATGTTCAATGGTACAGCCGCGCTCGTGATTTCGGGTTGGGAGGGGTGGGACATGTCACGCGTCATCAATGCGACGGGTATGTTGGCGGGTGCCATTGAGCTGTCGGGAGACCTGTCGCGCTGGCAGCTCAATAGCCTACAAGATGCATGGCAGCTGCTGGCAGGCGCGCCTCAGCTGGTGCAGAACCTGAGCGGCTGGCACACTAACATGACACAAGAGGCGTGTCTGCAAATGGTGGAGACATCTGGCCTGGCCAACTGGCAGGCGCCGCTACAATGCCAGCAATGGCTACCGTCACTGACGCCAACCATTTCACTGACTAACTCGTTGACGCCCACCATTTCAATTACGCCCACCATTTCAGCAACGGCTAGCGTTTCGGTGCCGCCCAGCGTTTCGGTGAGCCCGACCATTTCAGTGACCCCGACCATTTCAATGAGCCCGACCATTTCAATTACGCCCACCGTTTCGGTGACCCCGATCATTTCAATTACGCCCACCATTTCAGCGACCCCTGCAATTTCAATTACGCCCACCATTTCAGCGACCCCGGCAATTTCAATTACGCTCACCATTTCAATTACGCCCAGCGTTTCGGTGAGCCCGACCAATTCAATTACGCCCACCGTCTCGGTGACCCCGGCCATTTCAATTACGCCCACCGTCTCGGTGAGCCCGACCAATTCAATTACGCCCACCGTCTCGGTGACCCCGACCATTTCAATTACGCCCACCATTTCAGCGACCCCGACCATTTCAATTACGCCCACCATTTCAGCGACCCCGGCAATTTCAATTACGCCCACCATTTCGGTGACCCCGACCATTTCAATTACGCCCACCATTTCAGCGACCCCGGCAATTTCAATTACGCCCACCATTTCAATTACGCCCACCGTCTCGGTGACGCCCACCATTTCAATTACGCCCACCATCTCGGTGACCCCCACCATTTCAATTACGCCCAGCGTTTCGGTGAGCCCGACCATTTCAGTGACGCCCAGCGTTTCGGTGACCCCGACCATTTCAGTGACGCCCAGCGTTTCGGTGACCCCGACCATTTCAGTGACTCCCACCATTTCAATTACGCCCACCGTCTCAGTGACGCCCACCGTCTCGGTGACCCCGACCATTTCAGTGACCCGTACTGCCTCTCCCACAATTTCAGTGACCTCGACCGTTTCAGTGACCCCCACTGTTTCTCTGTCGCTAACCCCCACCGTCTCGGTTACTTCCACCATCTCGCTTACTCCCACCGTCTCAGTGACGCCAACCGGTTCGCTGTCGCGGAGCCCTACTGTCTCTCTGACGTCTACCATTTCCACCACCCAGACCGCCTCCCCGACCATCTCGCTTACACGCACAATTTCGCTGACCCCGACCATTTCAATTACGCCCACCGTGTCACTAACCCCTACCACCTCTGTCACACCAACGCCAACCGTCTCGATCACGCCTACGATTTCAATCACCCGAACCCCGACCGTCTCGATCACGCCTACCATCTCCATCACCCCAACCCCGACCGTCTCGATCTCGCCTACCATCTCTGTCACCAGCACCGCCACGCCTACCGTCTCTGTCACCAGCACCGCCACGCCCACCAAATCGCCCAGCTGCCAACCGGCGGCGACCGTCGTGCCAACGTACACCTCGACCGCCGCTTCCGGGGCCTGGAGCATAACCGCCACGGCTGCGACAAGTCCAAATCTTCCCTGGAACAGCATGGACGGCACGACGTCCACGTGGTGGGCCTCGGCGGTCGGGAAGTACGGCGGCACGGCCACGGGCCAGCAGGTTTATTGCCAAGCGAAAACAACCGCGTACTCTACCGTGGTGTCTGGGGTCACCACCTACGGCGAGTTGGTCAAAATCTCTTCAACCACCGCTTCGGCCAAGCTCCAGTCCGTCAACGTGTGCTTGACCGCGACGGGGGCGAGCGGAGAATTTGCGGGGCCCAGTGCTATAACGTTTGCGGTGTCTAACGACGGGACCAGCTGGGGCTCCCTGACGACTACAAGCCTGACCTGGTCGGGGACGGCGGGCCAGTGCCAGTTGGTAACCATCGGGGCTTCGACTGCCTGGTTGCAGTACAGATTCATCATCACTTCCATGTACTATTCCTTGCCCAGCGGCCAGTCGGGTTGTAATGTAATGACTGCAGCTTACGCGGCTGAGCTAACTACAACTCTAAACCAGCAAGCATACTGCGTCTAGTTCGGACCTAGAACTTGTAGATCGGATCAGCACGTTGTTGGGATGATGCGTCTGCCAGGTACAAATAAATAAAACTTCGCCTGAAATATGTTTCTGCTTCCCCCGCCTGACATTGCGAGCAGAGCTGAAGAAGACTTCCACCTTCTGATTTTTATTTAAAAAAAAAACAAATCCTGCACTGAGCCTGAGGGAACATACTGGTCAGCATCTGTGTTAGCCCCGGCCGCGCCTGTAGGTAAAACTCCATGGCGCGATTTTGCCTTCAACTTCTTTTTTGCAAAATTGGGGGGGGGAGGAGCCGCCACCCCCCCCCCCCCCCCAGCAGGAGGACGGGGCAAGGCCGCCATTCCCTCTCCCCCCCCCCCCCCAAAAAAAAAGCAGCCAAAGGAACCGAAAGACTTTCGCAGACAGTGGCCCCCCCCTCCCCCCACGCTGGCCTCGATTTCTTTTTGTTGTGGGGTGTGTATTGTCTAGCTTTGTTTATTTTCCAGACGTAAAATGCAAAGTGCCGCTCCGCGAGGCGAACTGTTGCTGTCCTTGTCTGGCGCGTTCGCGCCGCTTGCCCTGCGCCCCGACTCGTTCGACCTGCATGGCAAGCGGCTGCAGGGCACCCTCGAGGCCGACGGCTCGTTGCGGCTGGACCGTGTCACGCTGTCCGACGACCTGAGCGTGCGGGCCGAGGGCGCCCGGGCGACGGCGGCGCACGTACTGCAGAAACGGCGCGAGGATGTGCGGCTGGTGCAGCAGGACCTGCTGGCGCTGGAGTGCAAGCTGCGCCAGCCCCCCGCTGAGGACGACGACGACGAGACTGTCGCGCCGAATGAGGCGGAGGTCGTGAGGCTGAACCAACTGCTAGGTCAACACGAGCGCGGGATCGAACGGCTAGAACAGCAGCGCCAGCTCACGGTCACGTACACCGAGACCACCGAGACCAGCACAGTTGTGCTACCCCCGGGCGTGATCGTGTCGGTGCCGGCGCTGGCCGCCACGCCGCTGCTCTGGTGCCCGCGGCTCGAGCCTACAGTTGTGCTCCACAGCTCGCTGCGCACGACCCTCGTCGAAATCATGCCGCCCGGGGCCGCGCCCGCCTTCCGTGTGGTGCCCACCCCTGACCTCGGCGGCCAGCACCACACCGCCAGGCGGCAAGTAACGACGAAAAAAAAAGGACGCAGAAAAAGTCCTTTTCTTAAGGGGGGGGGGGGGGGGGGAAGGCCCCCCACCCCCACTCGCCTGTTTTTCTCTCTCCTTTCCCCGCGCAGCCAGTCATTTGTTCTTTCTCTTTTTTTCCCCCCGCACTCTGGCTCACTCTTTCTCCGAAAACCCCCCCCCCCTTGACCCCACCATTCCCGACGCCTTTCGCTCCGACGGCCGTTCTCTCTCTCCCCGCCCTTCTTCTTATCTATTTCCTTCCTCCAAGACAGCCGCGCAACCCTGCACACTCCCCAACAAAAGGCAGGACACTAACCAAAAAAAGGGGGGGGGGGGAGGGACTTCTGCCATGCACCAGTGCCCCCACTGTCGCACCGTCTATGACCAGGACCAGCACGGCGTGCTGTGGGTAGCAGAACAGGTCTGCCAAGGCGAGAAAAGGCTGGCGCCAAAGGCTTCGTGCAGGCCAACAAAGTGCCCGGCGCTAGGCTACCAGTGGTGGGAGAAATTCCTCACCGGCTGCTTGCTCGATCTTTTGGGCGGGCCCGCCACGCCGGACCGCAGTGCGTGGACTTACGAAAAGGTGGGGGCTCTGATCTTCGATCTGTTCTGGATGCCCGACGACTACTCGTCCGTTGTGCGGGACATTAGCACAGCCAAAAAAGTGCCGGACCCGCAAGACCAAAGAGAGTGGAACAGGGACGGCCCGGAAGCCCGCTTCAAGCTGCTGCTGTCATTCTTGCGCCATTGGGTTCGCAGTGACCGAGAATACGTGCAACAAGTCGTAAGTCCGCCGGGCAAAGGCCTCGAGAAGCTGGAGTACCTCCTGAAGGTGGCCGAGGCCAAGGGCTTCCACTTCCCCAACGCAGAGATGCGAGTGCCCATCGCTCTGCTGGATTGCCTGAGCAAAGGTAACAAGGGCGGGCCCAGCGTCTGGGTAGTGTGCGCACAGCGCGGGGGCGACGTGCTCATCGCCATGTCGGCGAGCGCGCTTGCAGGCCAAGCGCGCTACCAATACCACACGGGCGTACACAAGCCCAGGCCGCCGCGCACCTCTCCCCGCGCCAGCCTCTCGCTGCCCCTCCAAAGGTTCGCGGCCGCCGCGCTGGACCTGTGCTTGGGCCCGGCGCAGCGTTACGTGATTGCCAGCCCAGTGCCCGCCATGTGGAAAAGTCTAGAAAAAGGAGGGCTGCAAAAGGGTACTGATTACATTGTGCTCGACGCAGCGCAGAACAGCGGGGGTACACTAGCAATCCAGTGGCCGCAGTTGGACAGTTGCTACCTGCGGCTGGGCGCAAATCACTGTATTTCCGCGACCTCTGCTTGGTTTGCGTCCAGCAACCAGGCGCTGGCCAAAAAGGCACCGCACTATAGCTGCCAGGAAAAGGAGCGCTGCGAGACCTGCCAAGGGCCCGTCAAGATCCACGTGCTAAAAAAGCAGGACTCGTAGCTTCTTTTCTTTTACGGGCCGTTCCTTTTCCAATGACGTACGGTCTTGGCTTCCTCCCCCCCCCTCCCTCCTGCAAAAAGAAAACCTACCTGCGCGCCTGAACACACCCCCCCCCCCCCTGCCGTTTCCGTTCTTCTCGCCATTTTTCCTTCCCGCCGGCCTTTCCCCCCACATGTTCTCCCCCGCCGGTTTGTCTTCTTTCAAACATGAGACTCTCTTGTCGCCTCCTCTCGCACCGCGCTAAGCCTGCTCCAGCATCCAGCAGCACAAGGCCGCTCGCGCCGTTCTTGGTGGGCGTCGGCGCTGCCTTGTGCTGGTGGTTGCTCTTCTTCGTGCTGCTGCCGCGCACAGTCCAACGCTACAAACCGTGCAGCCTGCGCGCCCGGCTGTGCAGGGTCCGCCGGCGGGGCTCGGACGAGGCAACTGTTTGGTGCCATCTGCATCACTGGCTCTTGTACGTCGGTCTGGGGACGGCCTTATGCCTGGCGGACTGGCCGTCCTGGCTGCGCTGGGGCGGCCTGGGCTTTTCCGCGGTCCTCGTCGTGCAGGGGCTCTGCTACCGGGACCGCTGCCGCTTCTGCTATGTGCTGCCCCAGCCCAACAGTTCGGACGTGTAACATCGATCTCTACCTTCCCCCCCCCCCCCCTCACTACCCCGCGCCCGCACGGGGGCGAGCAAGCTTGAAAGGAAAAAAAACACCAGATTCGTCAAATATTCTTGTAATTAAAAAAAAGAATTTCTTCAGACACCTCAAATTTGTAGGCAAATTTTGGGGCCGCCCAAGCGCAGCGATGTTTTGTTTTTTTCTTGGTGAACGTATGTCTGGCGCGCGCCCCGGTCGTTAGGCAACAAGCGTTACGACGAGAATCTGCTTTTTTTTTTTTGTCGTAACGCTTGTAGCTCTGAATCGATAGCCAAGAAACAAAAATTTTTGACAGCGGAACTGCGGGGTGTTTTTTTAAGGCTGCCGAAAGGACCGGCACCCGCGGCCCCCACACACACGCCCGCGCTCTCCCGTGCGCATCTGCGGCCCCCCCCGCGGGTGGTTTAATAAGAAATCAGATGTACCTCCGGTCTTTGGGCCCGGAAGTCTTGTATCTCCTGTAGCGGGATATTCTCAAACCCAAGACGGAGCTTCCGCAGCGGCCGGCATTGCCGCAAGCCCGCCATGGTAGTGATGTTTTTGCACAGATAGATTTCGAGCTCTTGCAGAAAGCGGCAGTTCCGCAGTCCGGCTAGACCGTGGAGGCCCGAGCATTTCTCGAGAGTTAATTTAGAGAGGACGGGGAAATCGTTTAGGACACTGACGTCCGTGAACCGCGGGCACTCCACCAGGTGCAGTGTGCTCAGCTTGCGGCAGCCTGTCAGCGAGCGTAGGTCCTCGCTAGCAAGATTGCACTTCCACAGCTTCAGCTCGACTACAGGAAACCTTAACAAATTGCTGAAGGACTCGCGGCTGCAGCCCGTGAGCGTAACCCTGAGGGTCTCGAGCGGGAGCGCCGACAGTACCCCGAGGTTCGCGCCCGTCATGCCCGTGCTGCAGTCTAGCAGGTCTAAATGCCGCAGTGTTTTTATAGACTGTAAGAGCTCCAAGCGAGACTCTGGTAGATCCCAAATGCTCAGCCGCTCCAGATGTTTGAGCGTGGCAAAAGCCGTGCGGGCTCCCTCTTCGGTCAGATAATGTTGTCTGTACAGGTTCAGCTCCCGGAGTTGCAGGTTCTGCAGTCCCAGGCCAGTGATGCGCGGACAGTTTTCCAAGTCTAATCGTCGTAGCTCTGTTAAGCCCGGCAGCGCCGAGTCCGTCAGGTTGGCGCAGCGCGACAAAACCAGTCGTTGCAACCCTGCAAACCTCGGCAGTGCCACCCGCAGGTCGGCGTCAGTAATTCTACTGTTTTCGAGGCACAGCACAGCAACGAGGTGTGCGTTCGGCAGCCGCTGCAGACACGCCTGAATAAAAGCGTTGTTGACCAACTTCAAGCTGTGGATCACAGAGAATGCTTCCAGAAGCTCGCTCGAAATGAGGCCGAAGACCGCTAACTCTTTCACCTCTACCTTTGTGACCAGCTGCACTAGTGTCTCCTGGCTGCGTGCCTTAAGCCATCGCAGGGTAAGACTCGGCAGCGACTGCCCCGTCGTCCGGTAAACGGGGCCCAATACCGACAGTATTTGGCGGTCCTCAACAAGGGAGAGGTCTAGCTTGGCCTGGAAGTGTGTCCAGAAATCAGCCGAAGTGACCACCGCCCGGAAATCTGTACACACGAGTTGCCAAGCAGCAACTTCGTGGGCGCCTGCTAGGTCCCTGACCATAGTCCAAACGTCCAGAGGCAAAACAAAAAGCCACGAAATACTGTGGGTTAGCAAGGTGTCTGCGTGCAACTTCTGGCGTTTGGCGGCCCTGCGCCCCGAGTCTTGCACATACGACATCTTTGTAGGCAAACAAAGAGAAGCCGGACGTAAAAACGGAAGAAAGGATGGCAGGGGCGGTAAAAAACTTGGCCACTCTTCTCTTTCTTTTTTAAGAAACTGGCCATACAAAAAAAGGGGGCGGGGGCTCAATGAGCCCCCCCCCCCCCAACAAATGCTAGGCGGGGCAAAAAGCGCGGGAGGGGGTGTAGGGGAAAGCTTCTGGTTTTTACAAAAGATTTGGAACATATTTAAAAACTTGGAAGGGGGACATGTTCCTCTTCCGAAAAAAAAAAACAAGGTTTGTTGCATTCAAAAGGCCTTCAAAAAAGAGTGGTTCAAAGATTTCTTGCATGCCGTGAAGTCGAGCCCTTTTCCTCCTACTAGGCAGCCTAATTTTTTGCAATTGCTTCGTGGCTGGACACAGGCTGATGCGAAGGCTGTAACAGAATTTCTTAACACTGACAAGCCACACGTCAGAGAGGTACACAATTCAGTAGACGCAGGAACATTCCTCAATATTCTACGCAGCAGTCTTTCGCCACGAACAGGGTGTCGAATGTGGGTTGCGTACAAGAAAAGCAGTTGGCTAGCGATCTTTACCTTCGAGGGTGTATCCAATAACGCGCCACATGCAGTAGTAGAGCTCCTTCACGTATTTCGCGCAACGCAGCTGACCCGTTTGACAAGGAGATTAAGCCGACCATCGTTAATTTTGCCAAAAAGGTTCTCGGACTAGCCTTGCCCAACGATTTTGTGCATCTAAGGGCCGCGAAAAACCAACAGCGCGCAACGACGGAGACACTGCTGAACTCCTCACACCAGAGGCAAAGAATGCGCATTGTCAACAAAGTTTGAAATGTACAACAACATTTTAAAAAAATTAATAATAAAAAGAAAAGCTCACGAGCTCTGTTTTCTTTTCCTCTATTGCGCGCGCGCCACTTTTTCACGCTTCTTCGAGGCCGGCCTCGACAGCGACGGGCGGTTCGGCAGGGGACGACGGGCGGCAGAGGCCCAGCGCAAACAGCTCCGCGCTGCCGTCCTGGTTGCACGCCGTCAGCTCCACTGGCTCCAGCTCCTTCCAGGACACAGGAGCCGACAACAGCGAGATCTCCACGCCACGCTTTTCTTGCAGCGCTTGTACTAGCCAGCGCTTGCACACGTCGAACCGGCAGACGGTGCACGGACCCTGTTCCCTGGCCTCCAGCTTTTCGGCGGCGCTGCGGACCGTTTGCACCGGGTACACACAGAACATGCTCCGGTCACGCTGCAGGTACGTCGTCACCGCCCGCTGGCCCGAGGCCCTGCGCCACTTGCCGGGCAGCGCGCCCTTGAGCTGGCCCTCGGCCCCGCGCAGCTGGAAACCCAGCTCGTTCGGGTACAAGCCCGCGTAACACGTCATCGGGCTGTAGGGCACCGTAGTCGCAATCACCGTCGCCGCTTCCCGCGGGCCCCCGACGCGCTGCCCCCACACCTCCACGTTTGGCTGCGCGTGTTGTGCCCGGAAGACGGTCCGCACGCTGCCCGGAAGAAGGTCCACAGGCGGGCCGTCTTCCAGACAGTCTAGCTGGCTCCAGCGCCACAGCGCGTCCGCGAGGCAGTTCCCCGGGCCGCTCGCGCTGTAGCGGCCGTCCCGTGGGTAGAAGGTGGCCGGCGCCACGGCCAGCGGCAGGTACAGCTGCCCGCTGCCCTTGTCCCGCAGCAGCCGCAGATGGCACTCCTCGACTTCCGACAAGGACCCGTACTCGGGCGCTACGGCGAGGTAGAAGTGCGGCTTCTTCCGACGGTCCAGCCCCGGCAGCAGCGGGTACGCGGTCAGGCCCGGCCGTCGTGGCCCGTTCGCACCCTGCAACAAGAAAGCGTCGCGTGCACGGGTCTGCGGCGCTACCAGCACGGGGCACAGGGCTACGGTCAGCGCCGGCAGCGCCAGCGAAAAAAAGTCCAGGACCGCGTTGTTAAGCTGGACCGTAGCCCACAGGCGAGTGTACTGGCACAGCACCGCCAGCCAGCGCTGGCGCGCCACCGAGGGCAGCCCCGCGTCGATGAGCTGGTGGTGCAGCGCGGCTATTGGTTCCAGCAGCACGCCGAGGATGTTGCGGCGCTGGTGGCTACTGTCGTTAGCCTCCAACGCCGCCGCGGCCGCCTGCAGGCACACCGACACCACGTACAGCGCCGAGTACACGGCGTGGCACTTCTGCACGCGTTCACGCGCTGTGGCCGGCAGTTCGTTGGACAACTGCGGCAGCGCCACGGTCGCGGCGGTGTCCTGCACCACGCGCCGCAGCTGGCCCAAGCTCTTAGAGGTCAACAGCCCCCGGATGACGTGCTCGAAGCGCTGGTAGCGCGCCCGCGGGCCCTTGACTACCAACTGCGCCACGGCCGCAAGGCCCTGGTGCGTCTTCTTCCTCTTCTTCTTCGGCTGCTGCACCCCCGGTTCTTCTTCTTCTTCCGGCGCTGCCACCGCCGGCGGAGCCACCGCCGGGACGGGCTCTAGCCAACGGTCCAGCTCCCGCAACTCCCGGCACAGGCGCGGGTACACGTCCAGGAAGGCCAGCAGGCCCAGCATCAGCGGGTCCCCCTCGCTGATCTCGTGGTCGGGCTCCATCGTGTGGTTGCGCTGCAGGCCTAGCACCAGCTGGTTGTACTCCCGGCCGTACTCGGAGTTAACAGCGTGCAGCGCTTCTAGCACCAGCGCCAGTTTCTGCAAGAACTTGTGGAAGTCGCAGTGGTGGCTCACGACCGAAATTTCGTACGCACGCAACCTAGCTAGCACGCGCGCCAGTGACTGGGCCTCCCCGAACACTTCCTCTGTCTCTTGTTGCGCGAGCCACTGCTGGAACTCGGGCTTTGTCTGGACATCTTGCTGCAGCTCGCACGCCGTGGTTTGCCACAGGCCGACGGTGTCGGGGTGTGTGCTAGCCAGCGCTGCGTTTAATTGTTCCAGGTCCGTCACCAATTCACACAGCACACTCGAGGGCTCGGCCTGGTCTGGCTCGTAGACGATGCGCGGTCCGACAGACTGCATTTGTCTCCCCCCTTCCAATTGCAGAGGCAACAAAACTTTGTCACAGGTCTCTCTCTGGCTCGCTGTCTCTCTCGTGGTGGCCTGCCCCCTCCCCACCCGCCTTTTCCCAACAGATCGGCCCCCCCCCACCCGCCTTTTCCCCACAAACCCGGCCCTCCCCCCCCCCCCCCTGTGCAGCCACCCTTTTCTTCCTCTCTCTCCCCTCTGTTCGGGTTCACCTTCTCCCACCAAACAAGCTATGTTTTTCCCCCCTTGGCACTTTCGGCCTTTCATCATCTGCGGCCCCCCCCCCCCGCACCCGTTTTCCCTTCCATTCCGCGCGTTGCAAATGTTGTACTAGTCGATTTTTTCCCTCGACGTTTTCTGGCCAGAGGGGAGGAGGGGGGGGGCCGAACAGCAAAAAAGAGAGAGAGAGGGAAGGCCGAGAAATGGAGGGGAGGGGAAGAAAAATTGTAGGCTCAAAACAAAAAATTTGTGCAGCCAAATGCCGACATTACGATGCTTTGGTGAACAAGGGCGAAACCAAGGACCTAATGTGTGCAATTTGCCTGTGCTTGGCACGCAACATCGTACAGCACGGGCTCGTTGTGTGAAGCCATGCTGTAGACTTTCGTATAAATCGGTCAGCAATCCCTTGCTTTCACCAAGTGTATCTAAGTTTAGCCAGACATGTACACTTCGACGGGTTTCGTTGAAGTACACGAGGACGCAGGCGTCTGTCGCAGAGCTGTCCATTCCTTTTTCTTAATTTGTGTACAGCGCCCCCTGCGCTCGTCTTCCCCCGCGCCGTTTTCCCCACCCCCTGTTTTTAAAGAAAGCTTGTCCTTTTTTTCTTTCTCTTGTGCCCCTTTCCCTCTCCCACCTCTCTTTCCCTCGCCTCCCCGTCTCCCCAACAAAGAAAAAAGAAACGACCGCCATTCTTTTTCTTTCCTCTCCCTCTTCCCCCCCCCTCCCCCGTTTGCCTACGATGTTTTTTCACAGCTAAGTTTCTTTCCCCCCGGCCCTCCCTTCCCTCCCACAAAACCCAGCCAAAAAAAGCAGAACAACTAAGGCGGCAGGAAAGAAAAACAGAGAGAGAGAGAGGGAGGGAGAACAAGAAAGGCGGCAGACAGTTCTTTTACTAAAAAACAAAACCAAAAAAAAACAAAAGCCCGGCCCCCCTCCCCAAAAAAAGGGCCAACCAAGCCGCTCCACCCTCCCCCCAAACAAAGCATGAACGTTGACGACCAAGACCGGTATTTTCGGCCCCGGACAGGGGAACGCGCGTTGGAAAGACAGATCCATGACGAATTCAACCTGCTGCGGCGGGTCGGAGAGGGCAGGGACACGATCAACAGGACGGCCCCCGAGCACGTGCGCAAGGATGTGCGGGGGCTAGCCCCCGTAAACGCCACACCTAGCCTGGACTTTAGCGGCTGGTTCGAGGGCGAGAGGCGCCTGCGAGACGCCAGGTTCGGCTTCACGACCAAACGCCATGATTACCTGGGCAAACGAAACGGGCTGGGCCCTATTATGAAGCCGCCCATTAACACCGAGATCTTCATCACCCGGGATGACCCGCGGTTCCGCCGCCAGAACGTGCTGCAGGAGGTGCAGGTCGACAGCAACTTCTATGGCACGGGGGGGACGCGGCCGAGGTTATGTCCGCGGTCTCCGGCCGCGTGCTGTGTTTCGTGACCAACCCGTCGTACATTAATTACATGTGCAAGTACGAGCCGCTACAGACGGACAGGCCGCCGAACGAAGCGTTCAAGTGCCTGATCAACCTGTTCCGCGCAAACTACTCGCTCAGGCAGGTGAAGGCGAAGGCGGCCGAGCAGCTCGTGCGCCACCGGGCCGCCTCTATCCTGACCCTGCTGACGCCCCTCGGAGTGCTGGACCAGATACAAAGCACGGAGACCAACGCGCGGAGCTACATCCCGGCTATGACCGGCAGCGTGCTGCGCCGCGGGCCCGTGTACTACACGGGCACGGACTCGGGGCTGATTAACATCTGGGCCCTGCCCTCCTTCAAGAAAGCCAGGCCCGACGAGGACGGCTCGCACACGCGCTGGGCGCCGGGGGAGACAGTGCACATGGAGAGGAAAGGCCTGAGCTTTGGCCTGGACCAATTACCGCCCGAGGTCACGCTGCACTTGTGGCTGGTGCTGGAGCCCGTCCTGTACGGGCCCACCCCGGGCAGCGAAGAAAAATGAAGCCAGCAGCGCGTCGTGTGGCGCTTCAGGCCGCTGGTGACTAGGACCGACGAACCCTTGCCCGCGTGGCAGTGTACGGGCACACTCCTGGGCCACGACTGGTACGGCGCGTCGGTCTACGTGGGACGAGTTCTGGCGGATAATGACGAGCGGAACTACAAGGGGGAACTGTCCCGCGCGCTCGAAGAAATCCAACAACTGCTGTACGGGCGCGGGATGGCGCACGACTCGGAGCCGCCCACCGACCTGCGACACCTGCCGTCACTGTCGCACGTGCACATACAGCCCTGCGTCACGCTGTACTAACAAAAAGAAAAACAGTAATATGAAGGTTGCTTTAATTAAAAAAATTAGGCCATGCAGGCCACGTTGAGAACAAGCAGTTTCCTAACGGCCGGACAGTGAAAACGGCGGCACTCGCCCTGCGGGGCGTTCGGGCACGCCAGCGCGTAGTGCGGCAGTGGGAGGCCCTGCTCTACCCTCAGGCAATCGTCGACATTGTCGCCGGCGTGGCACCTGACGGAGGCAATCGTGAAAGTGATTTTCAGATCGTGCCAGTCGAACAGCCGTTTCAGCACAGCCACCAAGCTCTGCTGCTTCGTGACCATCTCGAACAAGGCAGACGCGGCCCTGACCCATTTGAGCGACAGAAGTAGCAGTTCCTGTCTGTCCTTCCTGTTGGTGTTGGTAGTCGAGTCTTCGTCCGCCTCGCCGTCCGAACTACCCTCGTGGTCGCTCAGACGGAAGTCTCCGAGGCGCAGCTCCAGGCTAAGCTCCTCCGGCTCGTTAGGCACGGGGGAGAACGGACGCGAAGTTGCTGCGGACCCCATGACGCCCTTCCAGGCCTTGTCCAAGAACTCGGGCAGGATCTTGCTGGGCGGCGCCGCCCCCACGCCCGTGTCTGCGCGCGCTGGGGCCCGACAGCCGCTGCCGGTGGCGGACAGACAGCCCTCGGGCCCCAGCGCGCGCAAGAGGCGGGGCCCGAACGACGCAAACTTGAATTCCTGCACCTCGAAGTGATAACTCAATTCATGAGCTAACACCCCGTTCGCAAACAACAATTGCCGGTAGGGGGGCAGCGCCTCGAACAACTGGATTCTTTTGGCTAGGACTGCCTCTGTCAACTTCACGAAATCCGACAGCGGCGAGGCAACCAGGTCCCGCCAGCGCAGCCCCACACTGACGGTTTTCTTACACTTTTCATCATCCTCTGGGGCGCTCATCCACCGGCAGCGGCTGGTCAGAAATGAGGGCGTGGGAGGGGGGGGGGGGTAGGCTAGGTTGACAATAGCCGCCGAAGAGAGAGAAAAATAGGTCCAGAGAAGGAAAGAAGGGCCGACGTGGGTGGGAGGGGGGACAGCAGCGCGGAGGTCTTTTCTTCTTGGTCTAGAAGAAAATGAAACAAATAAACAGCGCTAGGCTCGCATACTTTTTTCCCGGGAGGGATGTGTGTGTGTGTGTGTGGGCGCGCGAAGACAGAGAGTGGGGGGGAGAGGTGTGAGATGATGGGGGGGGGGGAGGGATGGGGAGCTAAGGTGTACGGGATGGGGGGGAGAGAGATGATGGGAGGAGAGAGAGAGATGATGCTGATGATGGGGAGGGAGGGGGGGGTGGCGCGACAAGGGCGAGAGAAAGAGAGGGATGGGGCCGGGGGTTTAGGAATAGCTGCCGGGCCCCATCACTCTCTGTCTTCTTGTGCCCTCCTCTCTCCCTCTCCGTACATGGACAGATCTTGCCCCGCAGACTATATTCGCACAGAGAAATGCAGTCTGGCCGGAAGGGCGTGTTGAGGTTGAGAGGGCATGCCTGGACGGGGGGGGGGAGAAAGGGATGAGTGTGAGTGGGGGGGGGGGGGCCCGCGGGTTAACAACACAGAACGCCGTCTCAGCAGAAAGAAAAGAAGGAGAAAAGAATGGGGAGGGGGTGGGGAGCACTGCGTAGCGGGGGGGGGCCGGGGGAAACGGCGGCGCGCCGTGGAAAGCGTAAGAACCGAGCGAGCCCAGAAGCGGCATGGCCCGCGCAGAGTCTGTAGGAGCTGGTAAGTTGTGGGAGCCGCCTAGTTGGAGAGACGCGCCTGCGGCGGTTAGCGACAGCTACAAGGAACTGCTGAAATTGGCTTCCCAGTACCGCGTAGAGTCGGCCGACGCCGACATAAACTGCACCAACTTTGCTTGCGGCAAGTACAAGTTCCCCGAAGACGATGCCTTTTATTTGCGCCTGGTCGGATTGCTCATGTGCAGCCAGCAGCCGCGCACGCTGGCGCTGGCCGAGATCAGCCACCCACGAACGCCACGCTTTTACATTGACCTAGACTTCGAGCTCAAAAACGGCGCTACGGGTTGCCCGCCCGAGCTTCTACAGTGGTCTGAGTCGTCCGAGCTGGACGGCGGTTGTCTGGTCGCGTTCGTTCATTCGTGCGTGCAGGAGCTCGTAGGGGCCGAACGAGCGCGGCGGGCGCACTTACTGCATGCCTCGGGCCTGTGCGGGCTGAGGCGTGTTTACAAGCCATCGTTTAGGCTAGTGTACGCGGACCTGACGCTGGACAAACGCACAGCGCTGCAATTATTGCTTGAGGTACAAAGCCGCTGCGTACGCCAGTACCGCCGCGACAGCCTGCTCGGGAACTCCTTGTGCAAAGCCCTCGACAAGGGCGTGTACGACGAAAAGAGGCCGATGCGCCTGCTCTACTCGGACAAGGCCAAGCGAGAGAAGTGCAAGACGTGCCAGGCGCTGGCGAAGCAGGGGCCCACGCCGTGTTTTACTAGGGGGTGCCGTGTCACGTGGGCGGGCAGGCCCCTGACCCCGCTTGGGGTGCTGGAGGGACCAGTGCTGCACAAGCGACAACTGAGCTGGCCGGACTTTGTGCTCGGCTGCAGCACGCACTACGGGTTAGGGTTAGCGCGCTGGCAGAACCCGCCGGACATTGCCCCCCGGCTCAGCGAGCTAGCGTCCAGCCGGGCCTGGGCCCTGCCGGACAGCCCCGCCTCCGCGGCGCCGCCCGACGAGCACGCGCTGTGGTCTGTAGTCTACGCCGCAACCGCCCCACGCCCCGTAACCATGGCGCAGGGTGTGCCCAGGGCCCGCAGCTCCTCCCCTCCTGTTGGCGGCGCTGTTGCTTTGACTTGGGGTGACTGCTGCCCCCAGCTCCGCTGCAGCCCGGAACTGGCGGCACAGGCCCGCCCGCACCTGGACGAGGCCGATGCGCGGCGCTTGTTGCACTGGCTAGTGCTGCCGTACCTGGGACGCGAGAACGACGGTTCTGAGCTGCTGGACTGGGGCCGGGCCAAGAAGGGCGAGCGTGGGGCGGACGGGGTGGCCAGCTGGTTCGGCGTGCCGGGGGTTCGTGCCTTGTGCGTCTGCCCCTTCAAGTCTACTGCGCAATCGCTGTACACCCACCGCAGCAACCCCGTTTCCGTCACGTTCGGCGCCTCGTTCCTCCACCTGCGCTGCCTTGACGACGAGTGTTTTGCCGGGTCCAGAAGGTTTAGGATTGCCCTCCCGGGCCGGCGCGCCGGGGCTCCGTCCGCTCCTGACTTAGCTCTCGCGCGAGCCAGCCCCCGGCGCACCACGGCCTCGGGCCCGGTATCTTTGCTGCCCAGCAGGGCCGCACGGCAACACTCGCGCTGAAGGTTTAGGCCGGTCAGAGCTTCGGCGTCGGTGAAGCCCTCGCGCTGCCAGCGGACAAAAAGCTCCCACAGTCCGCCCAGCGGTTTGCCGCAGGGTACGCACACGACGGGTGCTAGCGACATGTGGTAGCGAAAAAAAAAGACCCAACCCACAAGAAAACCCGGCGCGGGAAAAGGAGAAGAAGGCCCAAGAAAAAATGTGTTTTCTTTGGTGCTTCTTGCATTAAAAAAAAAGAACGTCTGTACGCAGGGGCTAAAAAAGAAAGTAGGGAGGGAGGGGGGGGGCAAAGAGTCCCCCCCCCGTTCTTGTTGTGTTTCGGGTTTCTGGAGGAGGGGGGAAAGGCGGCGGCGGGGGGAGACGGAGGGGCAGGGAGGGGCAAACAGGCCCCCCGATTCTTGTTTGTGTTTCGGGAGAGGACGGGGGGGGGGGGAATGGGATGGCCGGGAACCGGAAAGCCGGGGGAAGGCACGTTCTCAAGAAACTAGCAAAAAAAAGCGCCCAAATCAGCAAAAACCAAAACAAAAGAAAAAAGGAAAAAGACAGCCCCCCCACCCCCCGTTTTTTCGTGACTGCTCGTGTGCCATTGCAAAAGTAAAAACAATGAGCGACAATTTCGGGGCCGACGCGATGGAGACTACTTGGGCGCCGCAAGCAGCGGTGTTTTGCGAGGGAAAGCCCTGCGCCGACGACGAGGAGAGAATCTATGCAGGCGATATTATGTACACGTGCGGGAAATTCCGCAGCGAGGACCCCGACGATATGCTGCGCGTCTATAAATGGAACAGCCCCGCCATGGCTGCTATGGGCCCCGGAAACTGCAAGGTTCTGCTAGGCATTACTGACGAGACTCATTCACCCGGGGATGTGCCTAACAAGCTTATCCGTGTACAGACCGGCGGGCTGGCCATGCTGCCCCTAGCGGCTAGTACGCCTGGAGAAGTTTCCTTACGGACAGTTTTGTGCTGGTGTCGGAAAGCCAAGAGCAGCCACGGGCCCCCAAACGCCGCAGGCCGCTTGGCCCCAGCCGTCCGGAACTGCTGACCCTGGAGACAGGAAAAGCGGGCTTTCCCCCGGGCAGAAGACCAAAAACTAACCGAGTTAATTCAAAGCCTCCAGAGTATTAAGGCGCCGGAGGTCCGCGTGCCGCCCGGGGGCAAATTCAACCGCCAGCACGGGAATGATTTCGAAAAATACGTAGTAGAGCACTTGGGCGGCCGCTCCCGTTTGCTGTTCTACGCGCAGGCCTGGACTTTGCAGATCACCAGGGAATGGAAGAGCCGGAATCTTGCGGCTGGTGACATCGCCCCGGTTATGGAGAGGCTCGTGGCCTGGCTTTTCGACGTGTCCAGAAGTTGTCTGCACGAACCTGTCAGGGCTACGCGTGTTTGGGGCGCGTGCGGGGGCATGTAGAGGACAAACACTCCCTCGTGATCGAACTGACACGCTCTACTTGGAGCAAGAACCCGGCCCGGTTGTTCTATTGAACCAAAAATTAAAGAGAAAAAAAAAGCCTAGATTTTATTTTGTGAATAAACTGTTTTTTTTTCTGGCTGGCTGGGTTTTTTTGGGAGGTGCCTTAAAAGAAGATGCAGGGCGCGGGGTGCGAACAGATAGTGCACAGGGCGCGCACGGACGGGTTGGAATGCCCCTGGCTGGTGCCGTCCTTGATGCACGTGCGGGACGGACAGAGCCAGTTAGGTTCCACGGGATTGAAATCCACAAAGGCCTTGTCCAGGGCCACGAGGCGCTCCGCCACCTGCACCTTGAGTTCGTTGTGCACGTCGCGGAGTTCTTGGGCTGCGATGAGGTAGGCGCGGGCGCGGCAGTGCGCTGCGAAAAGCTCACGGTCCTCGGCGGTAGTCAAGTACACGCGGCCCTCGCCGGCTTCCGAGAGGGAAAGCGAGTTCAGGCGACAACGCCGGCCGTAGAAGTGGTCGTGGTGTATATCGGGATAGATGTCCTCGCCCTGGTGCAGCTCCTTGTGCTCCTGCCTTTCGATCTCGGTGGGCACGTAGCCGCAAAGAGCGCAGAACTGGCCCGTGCACACTTCGCACTTGACTACCAAGCAGTTGGTGTCGCTGACGTACCGTTCCTCGCCGTCCACGACTTCTCCGGTCTTCTTCAGGTAGTTGTTGATGTAGCTGGCGTTGCACGCCATGCCTCCGCTGTTGCAAGGGCAGCGGAAGGTGTTGGCGCGATCAAGGATCTTGGCCGCCAGTGCGGGCGCCCTGGCCTGCTCTTCCCGCAGCAAAGCCTCGCGCCTTTCCACAAAGGCAAGCGCCAGGGCCCGGAAAGACAGACAGTTCGCTTCTGGCCGTGGTTCGTACGCTTGTAGCACCGCACGGTCGTTGGGGGAGCACGGGGTCGCACAGCTTACGCACGCCGGCAGGCCCTGGCTCCTGTTGAAGAGGTGCGCGGGGCCCTCCCTTTCCCATATGCCGATCTTCTGGCGCAGGCAGCCTACACAGGCCGGGACCTTGGGTGCGCAGGCTTCAACCAAGCACGAGTAGCCAGGCGCGTTTTCATCGCAGCAAATCGCGCAGGTCACGGTCAGGTGGGCGGGCAGCACGGGGCGGCTCGGGGGCTTCGTCCGCTGGGGACGGCGCGCTGGCCAGTTGAGAAAGCTTCAGGCGGCTGGCTTTGGGCACGAGCACATCCAGCAGGGACGGCGCACTCCGTACCTCGTGCAGCTCGTCCTCCAGTTGCTTGACAGTCCTCGCCTTTTCCTTGAGCTTGGCTTGTGCTTTGGCCAGGTTCTTTTCGGCCCGGGAGGTGCTCTTGCTGAGGTTGGACAGCAGGCCCTTGGTCTTGCTCTGCTTCTCCGCTAGGTCGCGCTGGCTATTCTGGCGCTGCTCGAGCTTGCTCTGCAAGGCGTTTATCCGGTCCTCCAACTGGATCTGTTCAACTTCGTAGAGCTCGAGTTGGCTAGCTAGCTCCGCCTTGGCCTTGTTCTTGGCATCGAACGTGTCCTGAGCTCGTTCTGCGGTCTGCGTCGGACTTTGTGCTTCGGACTTGGCCTTTTGTAATTTGAGCCGTAGCTGCTCTATGATCAGGGCGCGATAATGTTTGGATTTGGTGTCGTCTACCCTTTGTTTCTTGGGGGCTGGCTCTTGCATGCCAACTAGAGCTAGAAAGAGGCACAAACACAAAAGTGAGCAAGAAGGGTCCAGCGTATTTTGGAGGCGGGCAGAGGGGGGTGATTTTGACTTGTAAGTGCAAAGAATGCGCGTGTTGGGTGAGCACAATGTACACACGACGGTACACACACACACTTGCACATCACACACACACACTTGCACGTTACACACAATCATTGTGTGCAATTCGGGATGTACAAACACACACACCTATACACACACACCTACACACACATACCTACACACATATACCTACACACATACCTATACACACACACACCTACACACACACACACACCTATACACACACACCTACACACACACACCTATACACACACACACACCAACACACACGTCAATTTCGTACGCACGACACACGCACACAATCAATTCAGTAACATACACGCAAGCTAGCGTAGATTTCAAATCGTACGTGTATAAGAACGCAAAAGTTAATAAAAAAGGAGGAAAGCGAAATGATGGGGAAGCGAGGGGGAGGGGGCCACGATCATCGAGCACGCATTTTGCCGTGGGAAAAACCGAAACAACATTGTGCTTCGAAAAAACCTATTGAGAGTTGCAACATTGTGGGCACGTAGCGCAACCAGGCCCTCCCCCAAACATCAAATCTGCATGGTTGCACACAAAACACACGCACACATACACACACAAGCACACACACATACACAACACACACAAGCACACACACATACACACACAAGCACACACACATACACACACAAGCACACACACATACACACACGTACACACACATATACACACACGCACACACACAAGCGCACACGCACACTCTCAAGCTCTGGCTAATCGACCATTTGCGTAAAACCCGCCTTAAAACTGCAACAACAATTTCACACACACAAAAACAAAAAACAACCCTTTTTCTAAAACCACTCACAACCAACCAAAACCTGCCAAGAAACGTACAACCACATTCACAAATTCACACATACATTTACAATGTCACACATACATTTACTCGGTGGAATGGACTTTTTTTGTGTATAACCTTTGCACAGCAGCTGGTGCTTGTTTTGTTTTTGTTCTACCTTGTGTGTAGCCTATGTCTGCCTCCGTGAACTCCAAGACCGCCAAGCGCACGAAGCGACCCAAGGCCAGACCAGCACCGAAGAAGCACTGTGCCTCTGCGCCCACGGAAGCTCTCGGCTGGGCGGAACTTATGGACAACTGCCTCAAAGAAGAGCAGCCCCTCCGGCGTATCGAGCTGTTCGAGCAACTGCTCTATCGCATCTACCAGCAATTCCTCCGGCAACAGCTTACCCAGGCGCTAGCCCTGCACGTGCCCCAACGCTCAAAGATTCTCAACAAGCAAATCGAGCGTGCCGTGCGTGGCTTCGAATCCGGAGTGTACGATGACGGGGCCTTGCACGAGTATCTGCAGGGCCTCAAGAAAAGGGCACTAACAAAGCCAACTTCCGCAGCTTCTATCCAAGATCGCGAAGCGTTTGGGCGCGTCCTCGGGCTGCTCCAGGATACCGAAAAGCTGCACCAATTGTCCGACGCCGGCCTGCTGTTTAAGCTAGAGGCGGAAGAAACAAAACTCGGCTACGAGAAGCGCACCTCCTTCCGCTTGGCCAAGGGGCTGCTGGCCTGGCTCGACCAAATAATTGCGGGCTGCAATGAACTGCTGGAAGGGGCTTTCGTGACCCCGGACAAGAAGGTGAGCAACCCCTTCCGTCACGGCGGTGACAAACTGGAGTACTTGAGTTTCCTCTACACCTGGCCCAGCGACGGTGCCGACGAGTCGGAAGAGGAGTCGGCGGACGAGGAATCGGCGGACGCGGAGGACGAGCCGACAACCAGGGCGGCCTCTAATAGCCCCGCGGGGGGGCGGGGCTCCGGGCAGTAGATGCCCGGCGCACGCGCTAGAAGCGGAGGCCAGAACCGAAAAGGTGGTCCTCCGCGAAAAGCACCGCAAGGCGTACAAAACCCTGATCACCGGCGAAGCCAAGTTCGAGGAGCTGTCGAAGGAAATTCGGGAGGCCCAGAGCCTCGAACAGCTTAAACAGCTGAGCCTGGACATCGTGACTGCATTTTCAGGGTGTGATATTATTGCCAAGGAATCCAAGAGAATGCTGCGAAATCTAAGGGCCGAATCCGATTTCGGCGGTTTTCAATACTGTCCACAAGAGCACTGCGGCGAGATTCGTCTCATTTACGACTTTGATAACGGCCCGCTCCTGGAGTCGTGCCTCTGCGGCGATGGTGGGGATACAGAAGAGGAGGAGGAGGATTCGAATGAAGACGACGAATAGACGGAGAGAGAGAGAGAGAGAGAGAGGACAGGGAGACCAGACTCAAGGAAAAGAAGCGGCTGGCTGCGCTTTCCTATCTCCGAATTGTTTTTTCGTAATTAAACAACCATTCCTTGATTTAAATTCTTTTTAAACGGGGGGAGCGGGAGGGATAGGAGACGCAAAGAAGAGGGGGAGGGATAGGAGACGCAAAGAAGAGGGGGAGGGATAGGAGACGCAAAGAAGAGGGGGAGGGATAGGAGAGAAGGGGGGGGGAGGCGAGCACCAAAATATGTACTTTCTGTTTTTTGTCGTGTAACATTTCTTTTTTGGCTGACTACAACGAGAAATAAACAATTACTTTTTATTAATAAAAAAGGGGCTTGGAAAGTTGACACAGAAAAAAGAAGGAGTGTATGACCGTAATACAGGCCCTGCGTGACTTTATACAAGAGGTCAAAGAACATCACTTGCGTCTGAATGTGAAGGAATTACCTCCGGTTGCCGCCTTCATAGTCATACAAATGCCATTTCTCAAACAAACCCAGACAACTAAAATCACGCGTGCAAGAGTATTTCGTGCGCCAGGGCATCCGACAAAGTATGCACAAGCTAGGGCGGGAGCTCGGAAAGACGTTGGGGCAGGCGCTGTGGAATTCAAACACACAATATCCGCACCCTGGGTATCTTTGCCGCAAAGCCTGCTCGCTAGCGCGAGCACATCTGATCGGACTTTATGATCAGAATTTGCTAACTTGCCTGGTCATGCTGGAAGATTATCTAAAACGACGCATGGAGCCTGAAGCCAAACAACGCTTGGACGGCTCAGTCCAAAGATGCTTGGACGGCCTAAGAGGCGAGCTGTACAAAATGCAGCCCCGAGGAAGCCAAGACATCCGCGCCTCCCAGCGAAGATTACCTGCTCAACTTGTTCTGGCCTCTAGCACAGCTTGTTGGTTACGTGAAACGAAACGAAGACACCAAGCCTGACGACGAATCGATCCGCAGAGCAAAGGATGGCGATGAAGACCGTGCGGGTTTGCAAAAATTCCTGGAAGGCAAATCAAAAGTCTTGTCGGACCCATCCGACACCGAATTCAACCTGATGCAGGTTGTCGACAATGGCGTAATCAGGAGGCAAGTCTGCAGCCGGACGACGGAAGCGCTGCTCGACGACTACTGGGGTCATCACGTAACCAAAGTCTTGAACGAGACCTTTGGGGAACCCGCATTGAAAGAGCTGAAGAAACAAATTCACGAGCGCCGTGACTACGACGAAGACGGTGTTGGCGACGGCGCAAGCAACGCGTGGGTTGATTACTTTGAATTCCACGAACTAGGCATATATCCGGACGCCCTGCTTACAGGCTACAACTTGGAAGAAAATGAGATGGAGATAGTCTTCCTGTACAAAGCGTATGTCTTGTCACTTGTCACCATGAACCTCGAGGATATTTCGCAGCGTTCTCGATTCGACTCAGGTTTGGCCTGGGAGTACGTCTGGGAGTATTTCCGGTTTCGGGGTGTGAACCGCGTCAAAAGGAATCGGATCTTAGCCTTCTTATCTAGAGATTATTTCGTGTCTGCTGCAGAGCCTTTGCTGCACTACACCGACTGCATCGGCTTCAAGTACGGGGTCACCACAATCTTGCGCCAGCTTCCCGAGGTCAGAAAGCTTTGCGGCTCGTGTTTCAGGTCTCCGGAGGTATTGGCAAAAGTAGCAGAGGTGTATCCCAAAGACTTAGCTCGCCTTATCATTGACGAACTGTTACCTACGAGAATACAGAGAACAAAAAAGCAGCGAAAAGAGAAGCGGCGCACTGCAAAGTAGCCTCCACTCGCACAATGGCTAACGAAAACACCTGTCGCTTGTACGGTCGGTCTGAGCTGGCACGGAAATGAGGGGGCGCGGGCGAGCCTGGTTCTAAAAATAAAAACAGTTTGGTTTATTATTCTTTTTTGAAAACTAACCTTAGGACAAGTTCCGAATTTGCGCTTGCAAACACACAAAAGGCTCTTACACAACACTTTGAAATTTGTTTAAGCACAAACAAAAAAAGCAAAAAAAAACTAATTAAAACAAAAGAGTGCATTGATCGCTTTTTTTCAAACAAAAAACTCGTGGTCGGCGGTCTGCAGCTGGTTCGCTACGGCCGGCCGGCGCAGGAACGTGGTCTGGTTCGTGACTTTCTCCATGTTCAACGCCCACTGCCTGCGTTCTATAAAAGTGTCCAGCAACAGGATGCAGATCCGGACGTGCCGTTTCTGCCCTTGCGGCAGGCCCTGCGCTCGGCCTGGAGCAGGTCGCCGCCGGACCACGTCAGCTGGAAGAAGAACACGTGGTTGGCCGCCTGCAAGTTTAGCCCCTGCCCGGCCGCGCGGATGCTCAGCACCGCCGCCCGGCAGCACTCTTTGTCCTGGAACTGCGCTACCAGTTCCGCGCGCTTGGCCTGCGGCGTGGTGCCGTTGATGGCTACGAAGTACTTGTGCGGCCGGCGCTTGTGCGACCACACAGCCCCCAACCACTGCTGCAGCAGCTCCCACGTGTCCTGGTTCTCGCAGAACAGCAGCACCTTGTGGGCCGATTCTTTGTCCCGCAGCAGGGGCTCGACCTCGCGCTCAAAGAACGCGTGTGACAGCCGCTGCTTGACCTTCTTGGACTCGTCGTAGCAGCGGCTGAACAGTAGCAGCCGCGAGAGCTCGGGCTGCGCGTCCTGGTGCCGCTGGAAACGCCGTCGTTTGGGTGGCGGCGGCGCCGCCGATTGCGGCGGCAGCTCCAGCGGCAGGCCGCCGTACGACGACAGCACCGCCTCCGCCTCCTTCACGTCCACAACCTCTTGGGCGCCTAGCTGAGCCTCCAGGCTCGGCAGGCTGCTGACGTCGTGCCGCCACAGCGCGTCCAGCCGCTCCGCGTCCGCGGCCGCCGGCTTCAGGATGACGACCCGGCGCTCGTACGTGAATTCTCCTTGCGCGCCGACCGCCACGCCGTTCGCCGGCACCAGTTCGCCCTCCTCGGCGCTCGACGCCTCCCTGGTAAACAGGCAGAACTGCGCCAGCAGTTTGCACAGCTCCGCTAGGTTAGAGCTGCCAGCGGCGTCCAGCACGAACAGCGGCTTGCGCGCCGCGCGGTCGTAGCCCCGCTGCACCTGGCGCCCGGCGCAGTACCGCAGCACGAACCGGCTGTACGTCAGCCCCCGCGCGCGCAGCTTGTCGGGGCACAGCAGCGTCAGTTGCGGCCACAGCTGCACCGTGCGGTTGGCCGGCGTCCCCGTCAGGCACAGGCACATCGGCACGAGCGCTTGCTGGAACAGGCTGTGCGTCATCAGCGTTGTCTGCGAACGCATGTTCGTCAGCACGTGGCTTTCGTCTAGGATGGCGGCGCGCAACCCCGCTTGCAGCCTGCCCTGCTTGTACAGGCTCAGCGCCATCTGGTAAGACATCACGTAGATCAGCGCCCCGGGCACGGGAAACCTCTGTTGGCCGCTGCCGATCAGGCACAGGTGTGAGGTCTGCCCCGTTACCGCCTGGCCCTGGTAAGCCTCGGGCCGGTGCCGCATGCCCAGCCAACGCTCTGCTTCCTTAATCCAGTGGCTGCAGTTACTGGTGGGGCTCAGGATCAGCGCGGGCAAACTCTCCTGCCGTGTGCGGCTCAGCGCCGTCAGCGCGATCGCCGTCTTGCCCGTGCCCGGGGCCAGCGCTAGCAACACTCGGCGGTGCTTGACGCAGTACTCGACCGCCTCCTCCTGGACACGGCTCAACCTGCGCCGGGGCATCCCTCGGTACGGGCTATTCAAAAACAAAAGGGGGGAAACGGGGAGAATCGGAAAGAAATTTTGGCAAAACGGGGGGAGAACGGGCAAGATGGGGAAAAAACGCGCGGCAAGAAGTAAAATCACCTTCCTTTCTGCTAGCTCCTTGCCTCTTTTCGCCTATTTTCCTTCTCCCTTGCTGTTCTCTGGCCCTCCCCCCCCTCCCGCCTGCTTACTCCTCGTTTTGTTTGTTTCCGAGAAGTAGGAGGCGGGGGGGGGGCCCGCACTACTGGCCAGAGAACAGAAAAGGGGGAGGGAAAGATGGTTCGGGAGCGAGAAGGATGCGGGGCATGGTGTGGGTGGCTCGGGAGGGAGAAGAAAGGGGGAAAGGTGGGGATGGGAGAAGGAAGGGGAAGGTGGGCCAAGGAAACTACTTTCCCTTGCCACAGCGCCGTGCCCTACCCTCTCCCTACACCGGCAAACGGAGCATAAGGGAATGGAGGGGGGAAACGCCGGGGGTCGATTAGACAAAAGCCTTTTGGCTCCCTTTTTTTTTCTTCTCCGTTTTTTTCTTTGCTCTCCGTCTTTCTTTTTGCTCTCCGGTTCCGCCGCCCTCTTCTCTCTTCCCTCCCCGCCCGTTCTCGTTCTTCGCTTTTGTCTGCTCCTGTGCTCCCCCCCCCATCCCTTGCCACCCTATATGTCTCTAAAAATGAGCGGCGATGGCAAAGTTGTCACGGTAGCCCAGAACCGGGCGACGCTCATTGAGAAGTTTGGGCTGCGACACGCCTTCCGGTGCCCACAGTGCCAAACCCTAGTGCAAAAACCCAACCTAGACCCGAGGAAACTACAGTGCAGGGTCCTGCGCTGGCGGCCCTTTGCTTACTATGTCATCAACCAGAAGCGGTCTAGCCAACGGCCTTGGCCGGACCATTTAGCAGCTCTGACAAAAAAGCAGCGCGACGGCAATTTCTTGGAACGGGAACTGAAGCAAGCCTTTCCCGAGGGCCTCGACTTCCTGGCCATCCGGCGGGGCGACTTGTATCGACTTTACAAGCCAGAAGAACTAATGCTAAAAAAAGATGGTGGTGAGGTTCTGCTGTTGAAAGATCACAAGCTAGTGCTGAAGAAACTGCCCAAGCACGACAAGCCCGCCAACCTGAAGAACCCTTTGCTAGGCGACCTAGTGGATTTCATCCAGTTGCAGTCGTACTTGTTCAGGCATGGCGAAATGGCGCCCAAGATCTACGGCTGCCTGCAAATCTGCCATGACTGGGAAGTGATAGATACAAAGGAACGCTTGGCCACCGACAGGGCCGGACAAAACGTCTATGTCATCATGGATTATATTGTGGGTACTAGCGCCGGTGGCCACGTTGACTTGGAGCACCTTCTGAACTACAAGGTACCACAAGTGCGTGATTTAAACCAAAAGATCATGGCCTTCCTCGACAAACTGCTAGTGCTTCTGTCCAACGCAGGGTTAGAATTTGCAGACTTCAAGCCCGCAAACGTGGCGTACCGTCTTTTTGACCAGCACCTCATGCTGCTGGACGCGGAGCCGTTCTATTGCCTCCGCATCCAGCCCGAGGCCAGATTTCCAGAAGAAGCCAGACACACTTTTCTGAGGTTTTCGAACCTGGTCAGCATGCTGGCCAACAGCCTGCGGTGGCTGCCCAAAGCTGTTACTGTGCATCTGCTGAAATGCATTTACGACATACTCAAAAAACACCAGGATGCCCTCAAGCGTTGTGCCCAATGGTGGTTCGACGTTGTTATGTCGTGCGGAGACAAAAAGACCAACTTTGTGTACGGGGCCTGCACCACCGCCGCGTACTATCTACAACCGCTTAACCCAGCCGAACTGGACAACCAAAAAAGCACATGGCTGCCTGAATTTACGGGGTCGTCTCTCGTCAAACCAGATCGTTCAGGATTGTACACAGGTTCAGAACCTAGACGACGTGATGCAACAGGCGCGTGACGACACGCTTACGGTAGAGGACGTGGAACAATTTGTGGTAGCCATAGTGCGCATAGCTGCGTTCAGGGCCAACGAGCCCTGACTCTTCTCGCCTCGAAAGAAAAGACTTTTATTTTGTTTCGAAGAAAACCCAAAAAAAAGGCAGGCTAAGCAAATAAAAAAAAAGAAAAAGCTGAAATTTCAGGGCTTTTTACAAGAGAGAGAGACTAGCTAGAGCGTGTACACGACGTCGTGCTGGGCCCACAGCGTTATTGCCACAATGGCTAGTATGGCGGAAACGGAGCCCAGGCACAGAGCGGGCAGGTGCCAAGCACAGACCGCAGCCTTGGCACGACAGAACAACAGCACCAACGCTAGGTTGGTGGCTAGCAGGACCAGAGCACCGAGGCCCAAGCCGCCCACGGTGGCGTAGCCCGTGGTGCACACCACCACGGGCGTGTAGTCAAGACTGCAGGCCGGGGGCCCCCGGCACTGGACCTCGAAGCCCAGCACGGCGCGCTCCCAGCCCTGTTGGCGCAGCCACACGCGGCTCCTGACAAAGGTGAAGCCGTCGTACGACACCACCCGGGCCGCGCGCGTCTTTGGTCCGAAGTAGCGCCACCGTAGATTCTCCCGGTTGTACTCCGGGGTGAGAGCGCCCACGAGCCGGACGAACGGGCAGTCCGGGAAAGTAACAAAGGGCTGGACCGAGAACGCCGTGGCGCGCTGGTGCGGCGGCAACGCGAGGTTGTGCGTCAGGTTGTGCTGGCTCCGCCAGTAGTCCTTGATGGCTGCCACGTGCGACCCGTCGGAAGAGGCCGCCGTTGCCCGGAAAAGCACCAGCATCGCCAAAAGATTTTCTTTTTAATGTATTTTCGCTCTCTCACTCTTGGTGAGGGCCGGGCGCGGATGGTCGTCTTGTTTTTGGTTACGGGGCGGCCCCCGTTTCCATTTCCCGCCCTTTTTCACATTTATTTGGTTGGGACGGAGGGGGCTTTTTTTGACACCTTCTCCAAGATGACCATCCGCACCCGTGAAACCGGCCCTGTCGCCAATCTCAGTACCTCCTCAAAGTTCTCGACTTTTGTCACTACGGTATCATTAGCGTTCCACCAATCGTCATTTCTCCTGCGGAGCGCAGTGTAATGGCCGCCTAGGAGGTCGCCGTGATGCACCAGCATAGCCAGAAGTCGAAACGTGATTTCTTCTGTTTGTTCTGGATTATCTTTTTTGCCAAGAGTGTACGTGACCGTGAATTCCTCCGCCGTGAACGTGGGGTTGATGCATCTCTTTCTCTGGGTTAAACCAGACCATCGCGTATTTCGCGTTGTGTTGGTCTCTTGGGCAAAGCATACCTGGCCCGAGATCTACTAAGCCCGGGCAACTCGATTTGTTGTCGTAGTCGTTGTGCCGCACAGGTTCCTGGTTGTCTTCTCTTGCCATACTTTGCGTAGACACAATTCGCGTGAAAAGTTCTTTTAGGTCTTGCCCTCTTTTTTGGCACGTGACGCTGAGGAGGGCCGCAGTGCGCGTCGTCGCCAGTCAGGGCCGGCCAGCTGTCAATTGTTCTGGGAAGTAGTTCTTCACAATCTTCACATTCATAAAAGATCAAACCACGAAACCAGCGTTGCTTCGAATTCTGCATTGAAGGATGATTTCTGGTATTGCCTCTTAATTGCTCTTGCATCTTCTGCCAGATGAAGAGCAAGGCTTGCTCCGGGTCATCGGGGTCATGTTGGTGCCGGGATGCCTCTTCTAGGCACTTGAAATCAACGTCGTTCTCTGCAGGAACCCGTGTGTTGCCCTGGACATAATCGCTCAAATTCAAAATGGCACAGGCCACGCAATCCGGAATCTTGCACTTTCTTGTCGTCTCGCCAGGAACCACACGCGTAGCAAAAACGCAGCTCAGGCACTGCATGAGCGCGCGGATGTAGCACGAATTGGTGCTCCCGCGCAGGCCGCGCTGCCTCGGCGGCGGCGCTGGGCTCTTGGTCCTGCACAGACAGCAGCGCGCAAAAAAAAGAGAAAGGGTTACGAAGGGGGGCGCGCAAATTTGGAAGAAAAAAAAGCCCCGCGGACCTAGAGCTTCTCGGGCCGGTCGCGCCGACGGGGCCGATTGCGCGCGCGATTAACTTTTCTACCAGCGTTTGCATAAGCAGGGACCACAGAACGTCGTCGCTGCTCTTGGGCTTTCTGACGACGTCGGCTCTGAGCAGTGCCCGGATCTGTGGGTTTTGATCAGTGCCCGAGTCCGGAAGCCTCCTTTGCCTGAGGGCTTTAGTCTTGTCAAGGGCGTCCTGCAGGGAATGCCTAGCCCTGGCATTATTCTTCAGCACGTCCTTCACAAGGCCGAACACGGTGCCTTTCGTGGCCAGAGCGCCCTGGAAAACACGTACCTCCAGATCGAGTTCGTTTAGGCTGCTGACTTTGTCGGGGTCCTGTGCCATCCCCGTGTATTGTCCGACGTACGACATGTTGCTGCTGGTGTTGACGGGGCACGGACAATCGAAGTAGGTAAAGGCCGTGGCCAGGGCCGTGTACCAGGGCGGGTACTCAACCTTGTCCAGCGCAAAGTTCAGGATGTACAGCTTCACGACCTTGGTCCAGTTCTTGTAAATAAATTTCAGGGTCTTAAGGAAAGGGTCGTACAGATGCTCAGAGTCTCTGTTGATTTCGGAAACAAAGACGCATTTGGAGGATTTGCAGGCGGCGAACCGAACGTGCAGCCTCCTAAAGTCCTTGGCGAACTTGACGACCTCATCTGCTCCGTCTGGTGCAGCCATATGCCCCCCGGCTAATTCGTTGGAAGCCTGGTAATTCTTTTTTTTTCACTAGTGCATTTATTAATAAGAAATACAAATATCCCCAAGCCGCGCACTCCTTTTTCGGGGGGTGCCAGCACGGGAAGGACTACTTCTTTGGACGGGACGAGCGAGGGGGGGGGAAAGGGATGGTTTTCGGAGAGAAATACAGGGAGGGGGGCGGGGAGCAAAAAAAAAGAGTGCGCGGCTTGGGGGGATGTTTGAAGGGTGTGCGGGGGGGAGTATATGCGGCCGAGAGAGAGAGAAAAGGGCGGCGGCCAAGAGTCATTGTGTCGTGGGGAGGGGCCAGCCGGTCAGGCCCGCTAGGCGCGCGGCCACTACCGCGTACAGCACCCCGTTACAACGCGCGGTCCCGAGCGCCCACCGCAGCACTCTGACCGACTTGTCCACGGGGTCGCGCCGGCGCTTGGCCAGCCAGCTTAGCACGTACAGCGTGAGGTGCCTGGGGCCGCGCAGGCGCAGGGCCTCGCGCAAGGTGCGCACGGGCTTCTGGGCGTCGCCGGAGAGGTGCGCAAGCAGCTCCTGCTCCTGTTCGGGCCTGTTCATCCCGAGCGCGACGCGCAGCCTGTCGGTGTCCGTGCCTGTAAAGCACACAGCTGGCTCGCGCGCCACCTCGCACAGGACGGCCTTCTCCGGCAGGCTCAACTGCGACAGCGCGTAAAGGCGCCAGTAGCGGCCGCCGTCACTGCCAAGCCCCTCGATGAAGAAGCAGACCGCCAGGCGCCAGGCCTTCCAGAACCTGTTCGCGTCCCAACCGCTCAGCTGGGACGTTGCCGCCGCCAGCGCGTCGGGGCTGACGGACGCCACGTAGGCTACCAGCGCGTCCCCGTAGTCGGGGCCCGGCTTCAGCTTGGACAGGCAGCCCAGGTCCAGGTCGCCCAGCAGCACCCTGTTGACGACGTTGTCTTCAGTCACGTCTAGCAGGATGTTGGAGGGTTTGGCGTCGTGGAAGAACCACCGCAGCCTGCTCAGGGCCCTGAGACGGCTAAGGACTGGCTCCAGCACCTGTGTGCACAAGTCCGCGCTCTTCAGCGTGCAGGAATCCAGAAACTTTTGCAGATCCGTATCCAGCCGCTCCAGCACCAGGGCCGAGAAGCCGTTCCAGCGGGCGAGGTCGTTGCCGGAGCGCCTGAAGTGCGCGCACGTGCGCGCGATCGCGGCCCGCAGGTCCCGCTGTTGGCATTTGTAGCTGAACAACGTCGCGGCGTTCAGGCCCAGCTTGGACACCAGCTGGCAGCCGACGCCGTGCTGGGCGCCGATTCTCAGGCCCTGCTCCTGCTCCCCGTCGGGGTCGAACGTCAGCTTAACGGCGATACCGCACTCCCGCTGGCCAAACACAGTGCCGTACGAGCCGGCGCCCAGCTCCGTCGAGTCCGCCAGCATGTCCAGCAGCTCCCGTGTCTGTTGTGCGTTTAGCCACGGCTCACACTCGGGCCGCTGCCGCAGTTGCGAAGACAGCCTGTTCCACCACGCCTGCATGTCCGAGAGGCTTTGGAGAGAGAGAGATCGGGGGGGGGGAAGGTTGTGCGCAGAAGCAATGGGGGGGGGAGGGGCGGGGTCTAGGGCAAGGCGTTGTCTTTTCTGAGAAAGGGAACACCACCCCCTCCGTCCGGGGTCTCTGGCGGCTGCGGCCCCCCCCCCGGGGGGGACGGAGAAAAAGACAACACCACGGGGGGGGGGCCACAGTCATTCCCCCCTCCCGCGTGGTTTGGCTCCTAGCACCCGGCACTGCTGTGCACAAGAAAAAAAAAGGGGCCCCAAAGGAAACCTCCCAAGAAGAACTAGAAAAAAAAAGAGACAAGACGTCGCTCAGTTCGGCCGAACCAAAGTGGATTTGTTGCTTCCCTCCCCGCCGCCTTCTCTTTGTGGTCGATTTTTTTTTTAGTGTGCCGTGCACTAAAATTTGCCAAAAAGAAATCACGGAGGCCTCGTAAATTTGTTAAGAACCCCCAAAAAAAACGCCCCCGCCCAACAAAAAAAAAACACACAGCAACGACCGCGTGGCTTTTCTTTTTTCTCTAGCATGCAGCACGCGACCGCTGGTACTCAGCCATCTCCCAAAGCAGCAGCGGCGTCGGTTTCGGACTTGGAGGCCTTCGTTGAGACACAAGCGAGCGTGAATGCCCTGTTGGCACAGCAGTGCCAGGCGCAGGTCGTGTCGCTGAACTGGTTCGAACAAGAAACGCTCAGGCGCCTGCAAATGCTGGAAGCGCGCGTGTCCGGGCTGGAGGCCCTGGCGCTGCGCGCCCGCAGTGACCCCGCAGGCACGAGCTCTTGATATTATGAAGAAAGAATTAGTCTGGCCGTACGTTCTCATGTTCGAAACCCACCTCCCGCCCCTTTTTGAACGGCACAGATGAGAAACACGGTCGGAGTTCGGGAATATTTCAGTTTTTAATTAAAAGATAATCAAAAAAACTACGACTGGCTTGCTTTTCCTGAGGCTTGTTTTTTGCTTTGGGGTTGCAAGATTTCCTTTTTTCTTTGTGACCCATGGTGATCTTTCGGCTACGCTCCAAGACTTGTTTTTTTAGTTCTGGCTAGTGCACAGCTTGATTGTCTACGCAGTAAAGCCTAAGCTGACACAAGGTTTGTGCACCTCTACAAAAAAAGAACTTCGTCGCCTTTTTTTTGTAGCGCTCGTCAGCCGCTTGTCTTACTGCATTCCAACAAGCTCGCACGGATTGCCAGGCGAGTGCAAGGCCATAAAATGGCCCTCCTGCATAAAGGCGAAAGGTGCAACCGCATGAACTGGAAACGGCAGATTTTCCGCGTAATGTTGGGTGTTGTAGTAGCAGTTGCTTGGCATTAGCATTAAGGCGATGCGCACGGGTTCGCTGCTTTGCTCGCTCTGCGTCGGATCCACCGGAAGATCTTTCGCCAGGACATGGAACAGTCCCGGGTGTAAATCTTCGGCGCAACGAGGCATCGGGTACACCGCGACATAACTCAAGGCAGCGCCCTGAGGGACGTACGGTCGTACCCTCGGCCCAGCGTACGCTATGAACTCTCTTTGGGCTCCGTGGGACGGCGAGCGGGAGACGCACTGTGGGTGTTGTTGCTCGTGAGTCTTCTTTTTCTCTAGGAAGGCTAGCACGTCATCCAGACACATGTACTTCCTAGCCCGGGTAGCCGTCGTAACGTTCTCACCCTGCAGGCTCGCCTTGGTTGCTTGCTCTGCCCACAAATCAAACGCTTGCAAGGGCCCTGTAAACGTCGCGCCCACTATCTGTACAAGCTCTTTGTCTTGTTCTTGAGAGTCGTTTGTTTGTAACAAGCCGTTGGGTACCAAAGTCTGTTTGAGTTTCGGACGGTGTTGGTCATAGAAACTGCCTAACATAGCCCTGCCATTATCTTGCCAATAGCACTTCTGGTAGGCGCGGACACTGCCGTAGAGCTCTGGAGATCTTGTGCTTTGTGTAACAGGCTCTGTATAGCTTCCCCACCCAAATCCTATCTCTGCCAAACATTGCCCCTGGCTCTTCGGCGTACCGTTCGCTGCTTCCGTGTAACGACGGAGAGCTTCTTGGTACACTAAGAACAAGGCTATGTACAAGTTCCAAAGGTCAATCTCCTGTCCTGGCCGCTGCTGTTGCGGGGACGTTGCACTACCGTCATTGCTTCTGCCAGCAGCTTGTTTTTTTGCACTCACTGTGTAGGCACTATCATTCCTGGTATAAGTTCCGCCATTGTCAGCCTTTGTGGGTGGGGCGGTTGTGGCCTTGGTTTGGCTTGGCGCTGCCATTGGTGGCGTACTAGGTTTCAGCGCTTCTAGTACCTGTTCTCACGTCACACTGCAGACTCCTTCCCGTTTTCCTACCCCCTCCTTCCGTCACTATGGGGAGAAAAATGCTGATTCTAGCGAAAACGTGATTCCGTCGACTATTTGACGATAATCTGACCTACATGCGATCCTGTCGCAAAACATGCGATGCAATCTTTTTGATGATGCAATCACACTTTTATGTTGACGATAGAATCAGTTTATGATGCAATCACACTTTTACGTTGACGATAAAATCACACATAGACGATAGAATCAGTTTGTGATGCAATCACACTTTTACGTTGACAATAAAATCACACATTGACGCAAGAATCAGTTGACGATGGCATCACCTATTTGATGACGGCATCACCTATTTGATGATCCAGGGTAGTGCCCGAAAACGGGGGCCAAGCCTACAAGATCGCGAAGTAGCGTGTGTGGGAATTGTGTTCCACACATGTAATGTGTTGGAGGGATTAACTTTAGTTACCCCCAAGTTTGCTTGCTCTGACGAGAGCATGAGTTTGGAAGACATTGACACGGGGAGGCACCTGAGGCTGTTGAGCTAGATATGGCGAACCCGGACACTTTTTCCTTTAGTGATGGGGAGGTACCTGAGGCTGTTGAGCCAGATATGGTGAACCCAGGACCGGACAACGACTTTTCTTTTGCTCCTGGAGCGAGTGTGCACTGCTGACAAAGTGCTATATAGGAGCGAGTAGACACAGGGCAGAAGGAAGGGGGGGGGGGGGGGGTACTAGTGCTACTTCTTTCACTCACCCTTTATGCTCAGTATGCAGTATGGTTGGTGGTTGCCTTACGGGATAGGTGGGAAGTGCAGCAGCAGTGTAAGCTAGCACTGGGACATATATTTGACTTTTGTTTGTGCATACTTTTCAGACTTGTGTGGAGCATAGTTTTTGCTCCTAGACTTATTGTGGTGGTGTGGTGTGCTGGTTGACATGGGCTTTCTTTTGTCAGTTTTGAGGCAGGACAGTTGGAGAGTAGCGTGAGGGCCGGCTGGAGTTGTTTGCCGCAGCGTCTCTTCTCCACATACATTTTTGCTCACCCACCCATGGACTTTATTGCACGCTTTATGGGACTGATTTGACAGGCATATTTCTCCTTTTGTTTCTTGTCTAGTGGCGTGCTAGTTTATGTTGCTCTTTAGGTGGCGATGTTTTGTTTTCTATAGTATTGTAAGAGTCGAGGGACAATCACAAAGAGACCTTATATTTATGGTCCAACCATACACACGTTTTAGTTACCTGGTATGTTAGTGTATTGCGTGTGTAAAGAGCCAAGGGGCATAAGTTTGAAGTCAAGAGGCCAGGGGCACATCTGGTAGCCCAGAGCCCACTACATATCATTTTGTGATGATGAAAGAGAGAGAGAGTGAGAGCACAGGTTGAGATAGACATAGGCAGAACAGTCATCATGGCTGGAAAAACATAAGCCAATTTCACCGTTTTTTACGGGACATTTTTCATGTGTTGAGCTGTGCTCATGGAGCTATGTTGGCCTCACTTGTCCTGTACGTGTGCTGGCGTGTCTGTGTGGTGTCAGTGCATTGTTCCTTTTGCTTCCCACTCTGTGTGCATTCAGTCTCAAGCTTTTGCTGAGGTGGGGGGGAGTGTTTGTTGAGAACATGACACACACATACCCATACCTAGCATCTGGCCATGGGTGGATGGTGACTGACTTTATTTCATTTGTTTATGCTCTCGTGAGTCTCTTGGTTATGACTTTAGTTGATGGCTGTCTATGCTTTCTCGGTGTGGAGTTGACTTTGAGACTTTCCCCCTTTCTTTCTGCTTTGGTGTGAGACTTGTTGTCGGTCTTTTGTGAGACGGCAGGGCTTTGATCTCTCATTCTTTTCCAGACTTTTAATTTCTCCTGGAGTTGTCGCTTTGGGCTGTTGGGCGGACATGCTTAGTGTTAATCATCTTTGGGTTTTTAGCTTTACGCTCTCTTCGACATCATGGGCTGGATGTGCCGGTTTGAACATGTTTCCGAACTTTTGACTTCGGTCTTTCTTCGACGTTTTGGGTTGCGGCTTTGGGTCTTTGCGTGGGCAGCGTTTGGGCAAGGAGCTGGTGAGCTCATGGCGCTGCACCATCGGTGGTCTGTCTCTCCTGACAGACCCCAATGCCGTCAGTTTTTCTTTTCTTTTCTTCCTGCCCTCTTTCTCCTTGGGTTAGAAGATGACATGGAATTTGTTTTTTTACTTATTAATTGTTGTGACTGTGATGTGCGAGCACTGTCTTCTTATGGTCGGGCGAGAGTTGGTGGTTACCGCATGGGTTGGACCTGAGCTTCGCATGAAGGGGAAAGCAACCTTGGTGTCGGCAGGAGCAACGTCTGCCGTCGGTTGGTTAGGCGTTTGGGCCTCGTTTTCTTTTCCTTCTTCACGTCCCTTTACTTTTCCCCTTATCCGTCTTTTGTTGGCTGGTTCGCTTTGAGGATAGCGGACCTGAGCTTGGTGTTGTTCACTCGTTGTTTGCCATGTGGGGGAGGAGCGGTAGGTTTGGTACCCTATCGCCCCTCTCCGTACCAACACATAGGTATCATAGGGAGTTAGTTGAGAACAGACACCTAACGTTGGACCTTTTGGGTAGGAAGGGGACACAGCACAGTTCTAGTCGTGGGACTTGGTGAGGACAGTTTCGTTTCAGTTTCTAACTTTGTTTACCAGTTCGGACTTTGGTAGATGTCAGGTCGGCTTTTCGTGTAGATATTTTCGGCCGCTTTTTTCTTTCTCTGAGACTCTCTCTTACTTCTCAGAGGCGGCGTACAGCCTTCAGGGTGGCTGCAGGTGTTGCAAGACAATTTTCTTTGTTTTGGCCTGGAGCGACAGAGTTGGTGGGTTTCGCCAGTTGCCGTATGGACTGCAGTAGCGCCCATCGGTGGGCGGATTGCAATGCTCCTGTTTCATTCTCTTCAGTGGTTATTTCGGTGGAGTTGTCGGCTGCGTGGCTACGGCGCGGAGCAGCGGCGACGATGGCAAGGTTCAACGGTGGGTCTGTCTTCGTGACAAACCCGAAATCAGGCTGCCTCCCCTCCTACTCGTTCTTTGTATTATTTGTCGGGTGATGAAATTCGCTCTTCAGTTTGCAGTTTTAGGCGAGGCACATGTTGCACCTGATGTACATGTTGTGGTGTGAGCCTCAGAATCGTGGGAGCTCCGCAGCGAGCGTCGGGGAGGATGGCGCCAGACACCGCTACTTTGTTTTGGTTCGTCTGCGGTGGTTTCCGTCTGGGTCGTTTTCAACAGGCGGTGGTGGCCCCGGTTGTGGGGCATGGTGGACGTTCTTGCTTGCGACGTTTGGTTCAGAGCTGTTGGTGGCAGGAGCCACAGTGAAATGGTTGGAGTCGCTTTCGGCGGCGGTTGTTTCCCCTCATTCAAGAAGGAGGGATGAAGAACACGGACATCTGGCTTTCGGGCTTCGGCAGGTTGACTGGATCGGTTGTGTTACTTCGGCAGTTGTGTTCTTTGGAATCGGTTTGTGCGGCAGCGTGGAGCCGCGGGTGGAGCGGGTTACGGCGTTGCCGCTAGTTAGACCAGATCTTTGGTGGTTGGCCCTTTAAGTGATCTGACTTGGTGCTCGGTGTGGACCCTGCTCTGGACTTAATTTGCTTACGGTTGTTGAGTGTCTCTGCAATGGTGCAGTTGGAGGTTTGCAGTCTTTCGCCGTCGTTTCGGTGGGGGAGGCCATTCGTCCGGGGATGTGGAACCTTTTCTGCTTGGTGATGGGCGGAGCGCGACGGACGTCTTTCTTCTCCCTCCATCAGGGGGGTGGTTGCTTATGTTTCCATTTGGAGTGTCAGCAGAGGGGAAGGGCATCATGATTTCAGATGAGCCCATGTTTTTTTTTTGGTGGTGTTGCCGGTCGGCCGGATGACATTGTTCTGGATCAGTTGGCCGAGGCAAAAGGCGTATGTTTGTCGGTAGTGGTGGCCGATGTAGGCCAGGAGTTGGTCGTTTAACTTATGACCTAGCAGTGTGTCGCGCGCCGGGTAGGCGCGGGAGGACGGTGGAACTTCGCTGTTGGCCTCATGTTGCTACGGCGGTACGCGCCACACTTGGCAGATGGCGGCGCGGTGGCGAGCTCTTTGGATGCTAAGGTTCGGGAGTGAACATTGGCGTTGAATCATCGAGCCGGGCGGCGGGGCAGGGGGAGTTCCCTGTAAGGCTGGACGATGGGTCGCTCTCCGGGGCGGGTCACGCGTCAAATTTGTGGACGACGATTTCAACTTGATTACATTTATTTTGATTGCTCTTTTAATCGGACCTCAGGGCAGTGTCTTTTGCCCGTGCCCTAATTTACCGTTGATTGGCAGAGTTTTATGTGTGTGAGCGTATATTCCCCCTTTATTTCATATGATTGTTGGTTTACATACATATGCATGGCGCCATTGATTTTCTTTTACCTGTTGTGTTACATGCGGTGATGTTGAGGTTATCTACTCTTATCATAAGTTGCTGTATTACGTAATTAACTTTCGACTTTATCTGTCGCTTTGTGCGTGGCTTAAGGTTAAGCAAGTGGATAATAACTGCGTGCATATACATCTGGTAATTGTTAATGCTTTGTCGTACATTTTGTGTTTGTCGTTTGAAGCGAAGTTAGGTTCTGCAATGTTTGTTGTCCATTCAATGGGTGCGTTGATGTATGTGGATCATATTTGACTTGATTGTCTGATATGCTTTGTTGATGTATCCGGACAGCCTATCGCCGGGGGCGATTCAGGAGAGTATGGGATTTCTGATATGGCTTGAATGTTTCTTCTGGTCAGACCTAACAACATTTTTGCTGTTATTAAGTAGTAATTTTGTTCATCAGACTGAGTACAGGGTGAGACTTGTGTGTTGGGTAGTGTTGCATTGGGATGGGGATAGTTTTGCTCTTTATTTTCCTCATGCGTCGGGCAGCGTCTTTGCTGAGATGTCCTAGGCCCTAATTAAGGGGGAGCATTGGGAAAGGTAATTAGATCCTAGTCCACTACATCATAACCGTATAGTCACGGTAGCTTCACTCTCCTAAGTACTTAATAACTAGTAATTATTCCTAAGAGTCGAGGGACAATCACAAAGAGACCTTATATTTATGGTCCAACCATACACACGTTTTAGTTACCTGGTATGTTAGTGTATTGCGTGTGTAAAGAGCCAAGGGGCATAAGTTTGAAGTCAAGAGGCCAGGGGCACATCTGGTAGCCCAGAGCCCACTACATATCATTTTGTGATGATGAAAGAGAGAGAGAGTGAGAGCACAGGTTGAGATAGACATAGGCAGAACAGTCATCATGGCTGGAAAAACATAAGCCAATTTCACCGTTTTTTACGGGACATTTTTCATGTGTTGAGCTGTGCTCATGGAGCTATGTTGGCCTCACTTGTTCTGTACGTGTGCTGGCGTGTCTGTGTGGTGTCAGTGCATTGTTCCTTTTGCTTCCCACTCTGTGTGCATTCAGTCTCAAGCTTTTGCTGAGGTGGGGGGGAGTGTTTGTTGAGAACATGACACACACATACCCATACCTAGCATCTGGCCATGGGTCGATGGTGACTGACTTTATTTCATTTGTTTATGCTCTCGTGAGTCTCTTGGTTATGACTTTAGTTGATGGCTGTCTATGCTTTCTCGGTGTGGAGTTGACTTTGAGACTTTCACCCCTTTCTTTCTGCTTTGGTGTGAGACTTGTTGTCGGTCTTTTGTGAGACGGCAGGGCTTTGATCTCTCATTCTTTTCCAGACTTTTAATTTCTCCTGGAGTTGTCGCTTTGGGCTGTTGGGCGGACATGCTTAGTGTTAATCATCTTTGGGTTTTTAGCTTTACGCTCTCTTCGACATCATGGGCTGGATGTGCCGGTTTGAACATGTTTCCGAACTTTTGACTTCGGTCTTTCTTCGACGTTTTGGGTTGCGGCTTTGGGTCTTTGCGTGGGCAGCGTTTGGGCAAGGAGCTGGTGAGCTCATGGCGCTGCACCATCGGTGGTCTGTCTCTCCTGACAGACCCCAATGCCGTCAGTTTTTCTTTTCTTTTCTTCCTGCCCTCTTTCTCCTTGGGTTAGAAGATGACATGGAATTTGTTTTTTTACTTATTAATTGTTGTGACTGTGATGTGCGAGCACTGTCTTCTTATGGTCGGGCGAGAGTTGGTGGTTACCGCATGGGTTGGACCTGAGCTTCGCATGAAGGGGGAAAGCAACCTTGGTGTCGGCAGGAGCAACGTCTGCCGTCGGTTGGTTAGGCGTTTGGGCCTCGTTTTCTTTTCCTTCTTCACGTCCCTTTACTTTTCCCCTTATCCGTCTTTTGTTGGCTGGTTCGCTTTGAGGATAGCGGACCTGAGCTTGGTGTTGTTCACTCGTTGTTTGCCATGTGGGGGAGGAGCGGTAGGTTTGGTACCCTATCGCCCCTCTCCGTACCAACACATAGGTATCATAGGGAGTTAGTTGAGAACAGACACCTAACGTTGGACCTTTTGGGTAGGAAGGGGACACAGCACAGTTCTAGTCGTGGGACTTGGTGAGGACAGTTTCGTTTCAGTTTCTAACTTTGTTTACCAGTTCGGACTTTGGTAGATGTCAGGTCGGCTTTTCGTGTAGATATTTTCGGCCGCTTTTTTCTTTCTCTGAGACTCTCTCTTACTTCTCAGAGGCGGCGTACAGCCTTCAGGGTGGCTGCAGGTGTTGCAAGACAATTTTCTTTGTTTTGGCCTGGAGCGACAGAGTTGGTGGGTTTCGCCAGTTGCCGTATGGACTGCAGTAGCGCCCATCGGTGGGCGGATTGCAATGCTCCTGTTTCATTCTCTTCAGTGGTTATTTCGGTGGAGTTGTCGGCTGCGTGGCTACGGCGCGGAGCAGCGGCGACGATGGCAAGGTTCAACGGTGGGTCTGTCTTCGTGACAAACCCGAAATCAGGCTGCCTCCCCTCCTACTCGTTCTTTGTATTATTTGTCGGGTGATGAAATTCGCTCTTCAGTTTGCAGTTTTAGGCGAGGCACATGTTGCACCTGATGTACATGTTGTGGTGTGAGCCTCAGAATCGTGGGAGCTCCGCAGCGAGCGTCGGGGAGGATGGCGCCAGACACCGCTACTTTGTTTTGGTTCGTCTGCGGTGGTTTCCGTCTGGGTCGTTTTCAACAGGCGGTGGTGGCCCCGGTTGTGGGGCATGGTGGACGTTCTTGCTTGCGACGTTTGGTTCAGAGCTGTTGGTGGCAGGAGCCACAGTGAAATGGTTGGAGTCGCTTTCGGCGGCGGTTGTTTCCCCTCATTCAAGAAGGAGGGATGAAAGAACACGGACATCTGGCTTTCGGGCTTCGGCAGGTTGACTGGATCGGTTGTGTTACTTCGGCAGTTGTGTTCTTTGGAATCGGTTTGTGCGGCAGCGTGGAGCCGCGGGTGGAGCGGGTTACGGCGTTGCCGCTAGTTAGACCAGATCTTTGGTGGTTGGCCCTTTAAGTGATCTGACTTGGTGCTCGGTGTGGACCCTGCTCTGGACTTAATTTGCTTACGGTTGTTGAGTGTCTCTGCAATGGTGCAGTTGGAGGTTTGCAGTCTTTCGCCGTCGTTTCGGTGGGGGAGGCCATTCGTTCCGGGGATGTGGAACCTTTTCTGCTTGGTGATGGGCGGAGCGCGACGGACGTCTTTCTTCTCCCTCCATCAGGGGGGTGGTTGCTTATGTTTCCATTTGGAGTGTCAGCAGAGGGGAAGGGCATCATGATTTCAGATGAGCCCATGTTTTTTTTTTGGTGGTGTTGCCGGTCGGCCGGATGACATTGTTCTGGATCAGTTGGCCGAGGCAAAAAGGCGTATGTTTGTCGGTAGTGGTGGCCGATGTAGGCCAGGAGTTGGTCGTTTAACTTATGACCTAGCAGTGTGTCGCGCGCCGGGTAGGCGCGGGAGGACGGTGGAACTTCGCTGTTGGCCTCATGTTGCTACGGCGGTACGCGCCACACTTGGCAGATGGCGGCGCGGTGGCGAGCTCTTTGGATGCTAAGGTTCGGGAGTGAACATTGGCGTTGAATCATCGAGCCGGGCGGCGGGGCAGGGGGAGTTCCCTGTAAGGCTGGACGATGGGTCGCTCTCCGGGGCGGGTCACGCGTCAAATTTGTGGACGACGATTTCAACTTGATTACATTTATTTTGATTGCTCTTTTAGTCGGACCTCAGGGCAGTGTCTTTTGCCCGTGCCCTAATTTACCGTTGATTGGCAGAGTTTTATGTGTGTGAGCGTATATTCCCCTTTATTTCATATGATTGTTGGTTTACATACATATGCATGGCGCCATTGATTTTCTTTTACCTGTTGTGTTACATGCGGTGATGTTGAGGTTATCTACTCTTATCATAAGTTGCTGTATTACGTAATTAACTTTCGACTTTATCTGTCGCTTTGTGCGTGGCTTAAGGTTAAGCAAGTGGATAATAACTGCGTGCATATACATCTGGTAATTGTTAATGCTTTGTCGTACATTTTGTGTTTGTCGTTTGAAGCGAAGTTAGGTTCTGCAATGTTTGTTGTCCATTCAATGGGTGCGTTGATGTATGTGGATCATATTTGACTTGATTGTCTGATATGCTTTGTTGATGTATCCGGACAGCCTATCGCCGGGGGCGATTCAGGAGAGTATGGGATTTCTGATATGGCTTGAATGTTTCTTCTGGTCAGACCTAACAACATTTTTGCTGTTATTAAGTAGTAATTTGTTCATCAGACTGAGTACAGGGTGAGACTTGTGTGTTGGGTAGTGTTGCATTGGGATGGGGATAGTTTTGCTCTTTATTTCTCCTCATGCGTCGGGCAGCGTCTTTGCTGAGATGTCCTAGGCCCTAATTAAGGGGGAGCATTGGGAAAGGTAATTAGATCCTAGTCCACTACAGCATAACCGTATAGTCACGGTAGCTTCACTCTCCTAAGTACTTAATAACTAGTAATTAATCCTGTATTACCATATTTTCTAGTATGGTGGCGTATTGCCTGAAGCAACGTGAAGTTATGTTCATATATTACCAATTTGATGAGGTTGACCGGGCTTCCTTTTTAGTTCTTTTGAATCCGAGGCTCAGTGTGACTCAGTAAAATGGTGATAGACCACTTGGATCCCGGAGCCTCCGGTTAACAGGCTAGTTTCCCTACCCGGACCTTCATTTTCCCCAGGCGAGAGGGAATCTATTGTAATGGGCCGAGGACCGACCCATCACACAAGGGAATGACACTCAGGCTCAATATTTAATAATACTATGATAAACATCTATCCGACCTAACGACATGAAGAATGAGGAATACCTAACGCCGGTAGAAGAGACTTCGTACTCTCCAAGCCAAGGATAACAGTGGCAGACAGACCGGAACATACAGTGATAGTACTACTATGTGACAATGCGATGATGAGCCATCAGTTATATACAGGGTGGGCTGCCACCGGCATAATGATGTTCTTAATAAGAGTTGAACGTTGTATCTGCCAACTTACTTGACTACTAGGAAGAGTTGTATACAAACAGTCACTGTGACAGGTGAGCACGGTCACTCGTGGTCAGGTAAACTTGACCATTGTAGGTAGTAATAAATATACTATGCAGGATAACTCAGTGACTATTTCTAGGAAACTTGAAATTAAAATATCCCTCCTCAGGCTCATCATCATATTAATATCTTAAGCCGTATACATGCGAGATTAGTAACATAAGGTAGCTGGGGCAGTTATTAGTAAATAGGGGACCGTAGCAAATTGACAACTTGATTTATGATAAGTTAATAATTTATTTAGTCATACCCGGGCCTGGGCCCACCCAAATGAAAATTACATATTTTACCTATATGAATCTAAGTGTCACGTATATTAATATCGGTAAATTCAAAACTTTCAAAAAAGTTGCGACCGGGTTTAGGGGTTGTGACGCTTAGTGACGTATTGATTATCCTATCTCTAATAAAATTATCCTATCTCTAATGTACTATGATATTAATATATAAAGTAAAGTCCGACACTCTCGTCTTGTGGTGAGAGGCAGCTGTTTTGACAGTGATTGTCCGAGCCAAGGTTTT
>WBZZ01005254.1:0-24996 GCA_019918135.1 Paulinella micropora
AACTTAAGAGTGTCTTCAAAAATCGGGCACGGACTTAAGCAAAAGACTACTATTCTATCATAAAAACCTTTCAACATGTTCTTTTTGGCGAGTAGATTACAAATCATAACTGATTTACCACCGCCAGTGCTTGCACATATAACCATAGTTCCCATTGCTGGCAATATTCCTTCTTTTTGAATAGAAAGCAATTCAATGCCATCTCTTTGTGTTTTAGTTGGTTGTATTTCCAAGTCATTCTTAAATTTTGGCGGTTTTTGGTATCTAACTCTGTTATTACTGGCCTGTCAATGGTAAATTCCTCGTGTGCTTTTTCTATATTGGTTTTCTCCAGATTCTGCTTCAAAAGTGTTTTTCGTGGCAACTTGTTTGCTATTAATCCTTTATGTATAGATTTAGGCATGTTTCACAATATTATGGGTTTTGAAAATAGTTTGGATTATATCTATAATTATCATATTCGGCACCAAATGGTTGGGTTGGTGAAGCATAATTATAGAAATAAGGAGAGTAAGGACTACCAAAAGCATAATTACTTGGAGGATTGACGAGCGGTTTAAAATCCTTTCTTTCTAGGCGAGTTTGGACTTGTCGCGGGATTTCAGCAGAGAAGTTTCTAGTTAGTTTTCGTTTTATTATTGGAAACTCTCTTTTGTCTCTCATTCTGGTCTGGATGACTGCTCTATTGTATCTATTCAACATAAAGTGATTATTTGTGTTGCCATAAAGTGTGTTGTCTAGTGATTCAAAATCATTCTTGGTCTCTAGCACACGATCGCGTCTTAGTTCGTTGCCTTTAATAAGTGGGTTTGTTTGCGAAGTGCCGATACCTCCATTTTGGTCGCTTGGCATTAGAAAACGAATAAGTGCTAACATATCTTCTCTTTCATCGGCGGGAGATTTCCCCATAAGTTTATCAACCAACTTATCAATGCTTCTCATGCTATCAACCATGGCTTGATTTGGTGTTGTTGCTGGATCTGGGTTATCTGAAACTTTGTATTCTTTCATCATTTCTTTGAGTTTTTCATCTTTAACTTTCTCCTCCCAGAATGGGAGTCCCTGTTTTGCTCCACTTTTATAAACACTTGTTTCATACTCTGGTTGAGGATTTGGCGGTGCTGGTGCTTGCGTTGTTTGCGGTGGCATGGTTTGCGGTGGCATGGTTTGCGGTGCTGGTGTTGCTTGCGGTGCTGGTGTTGGTATCGCCTTTCCAAATTCTAAATCCTTCAATTCTAAATCCTCCAATTGCTTCATTTGGTCTTGAGTTAATTTACCCCGCATTTTTTCGTAAATTCTCTTATCCAAAACATCATCTGCATCTGCTACATCTGACATACTAGCACCTTGATTTAGTGCTTGTTTGATGGCCTCTTCCCATCCAACTTTTGGATCGTCATAATTGGAAAGTTTAATTTTCTTTCCAGTTTTCGCTCTCAACGATTTAACAAATCCTTTTAAGTGCCTCGTTTGGGCGCCTTTATCCTCAAGTATGAGCAAGTTATTGCCCAGTCCAATAGTATCTGCTACTACCATGTTGTCTGAGTATGCGATCGGACTTCAACGCTAAGATTTATATCTTTTTCTATATTTGGTGGAATATCTTTTGTGCTCTGTGTATTTATTTTTTCTATAAAATTATTAATTGTAGTTTCATTTGCTGGTGCGATAAGAGAATATCCTTTCACACCATCGGCTGTTTCTTGCGATTTAACCATTTTATTAAAAACATCAACGAGTTCCGCATATTGTTTATTAAATGTAGCAGGATTTACTACTTATTTACTTTAAATGTTGCATCCTTGTCAAACTGCCCACATTCTTCATGATACCAATCATGGACATTAATGTTTTATCTACATCGCCTATAAATCCGTTATGCTTTGCATCTGGAGGAGTGGTTTTGATAGTTTTCTAAAACTTCATCGCATCCCAAAAAGATACTCCGCCACGTGCCCTCCCCTGTGCTTCCAAGGCCATTCTAGATATATCCGCTTTTGAAAACATTGAGTTGTAATTGTCAAAAATACTCTTGGCAACTTCGGCCGTAGCCAATCCATTACTCGTTAGATAATCACTCATATTGGTGATTCTTTCAAAGTATCGTTTATCGGCAAAGTCTTGGACATTCTTGTCGCCTGACGCATACAATAAATCATGTTCAAAAGCGACTAAGTCCAAAGCATCTGCTGGGAGCATGTAAAGAAATTTGCCACGAGTTCTATCTTCTAATTGAAGACGGCTTTCCACTCGTGTGCCCCCACCATTATAATTACTTCCCTCGGTATCAATTCGTTCTTCTTCCAACTTAATAGAGCATCTGGAAGAGGATTAGGCGGAGGCAAACCCTCTGGCACTAAATTTCTTGCTAGTGCTAGCAAAAGGGCATTGAAAGCATCTGCTCTTCTTCTTCCAAGTAATCCAACATTCATCGCACGTAGTTGTGGATTGTTGGCAATTAATCTCAATATCTGCCCCCACGCTATCCTTCTCACACCATATCGCTGTAGCAAGGTTAAGTAATCTATTAAGTCTGGGACTCATAATTATCTCTTGAATGCTTCTAATAATAGCATTAACAAATCTTTCTATGCTTCGGGGGTCATCACCTATTCGTGGCACAAGCATCTTGTGTTCGTCGCCTATTTGTGCTTCTATTAAAGCATCATCTGGGTGTTTTCTCTCCCACTCTTCTCGGTTTTCTTTCCATTCCTTATAATCCTGCTCCGCTTGCTTTCTATCCTCTCTTCGTATTACGCGAGTTTTGTCTGCTTTGCCTTTGTTTTTCATATACGTTAAACCCTTATCGGTTAATCGTTTTAAGTCTTCTTCTTTATATTCTTGTTTTACCAATTGTGTTATATCACGCTTCATTTGCTGGATATTATTGTCTTCTATGTGCATTATATCATATTTATCGGTAGCCATTGCTAATTTTCGCATTTCAATCATTTGTTCGTTCATGGGGGCAGTTCCGTGTTTTCTTTCAAATTCTTTCATATCAATGCCGTCATCTTGGAGGTGCGCTTTCAGTTCATCGTAATTCATGTTTGCACAAATACTTTGCTTATTGTCCAACGCACTAATCTTATCTTTTAAATCCTCCATAGTATTCCCCCCTCTTGTTGAAGCATCCACCAATCTATCCGCTCTAAGCCTCTCGCGGGCTTGACTATTGATACCTTCATTAACTTGTTCAGCCCAATCAGCATCTGCGTCTTCCAATAAATACTTATGTTCGCGTTTAAGTTCGTTGTAATACGTAAAAAATGGTTTTTCGTGTGGCATTTTTTATATCCACTATAATATAGGATGGAAAATAAAAAAGAAAAAAGCAAAGACGAGCAACAACTTGAAAAGTTGGAAAGGCTAGGGAAAGAAATTGACCAAATCCGCATCACTCAGAACTTAGTGAATAGAAACCCCAACATTTTCAGAAAACCTCAAAATATCCTTTACCGCTTACCGCTATCAGATAAGCAACGAGAAGCAATTTATAATAATATAATTAAAGAAGAGGGAAAAGGCGGGAGTTAAATATATGTTATTAATATTATTATTTGTGTTATCTAGATTTGCTATGTCGCGGACTGCCTGCGACTTTTACTCGCGAAACTCAGAAAAAAAGAATGAATCGTGTGCTTATTGTATAAAGCAAGGGGTAGATACTGGGTTTAAGTGTGTTTTCATAAATAACGGAAATAATATGTGTCGTAGTTTTGATGAGGCACTGCCTTTGATGTGTGCGGGTGATAATAGATGATATATGACACATATATATGAATGTAATGATATTTAATCCAACCACTCCATCCATGGTTCAGAATGAGTAATCGGTTCTGGTTTTTTTTCCGACATTATACACAGCAAACAATATTTCTGTTTATTCATGTGAACACATATTTCATTATTGATATTCTTTTTTTTGCGACACGAATCGCATTCCTTACACAATTTCCATTTTTTGCCCACAAAAATATGGGAGGATAGAAGATTTTACACGAATGACAATACTTCATTATATTAACAATTAGTTTATTATCTTAATTTACTTCTTGCCACCCCCAGAACTTGGAGAAGGAAGGCATATGCCTATAAGTATTGTTAGGATTCCGACATAAGTATTAGCAACCTCGCACGGCAAGTTCTTCTCAGATAGCCTTACTATACAAAGGGTTATAATGGCAATGATGACACCCATTTGAAATAAATATTTAATCATTCTGCTATCAGTTTTCTTATTTGACATACAGCAATTCCATTCGTTCTCAATTTCATTGTCAATTTTTTTCTCTTCTGTCTTTAGTTCAATATCCAAAACGCGAGATTTTAATTCTGGAGTTAGTTCGCCATTCATATCCATAATAGGTGGGGGTCTGTGAAGTCTAGTTGTATTATTTGACATTATCAAGAACGGCCACTCTGATTTCTGCTAATTGGTTGGTTTGGTCTTGTAGTATATTAAGTAAAAGTTTATTTTCTTTTTCTAAATTAACTACCTTTTCTGATAATTGTTGAACCGCTTTAATTAACGGGGCGATAAAATCGGAATACCCTATACCATAACTGACATCACCACTATCAATACATTTACCATCTTCTGGATTGACACTCACACCTTTCAATTCGTATTCTTTTCTTTGCTTTGGACACGGAACCATAATTGTTTCTTTTATAAAACCGCCAAAATCTAGCATATCCATTTCTGTTAGTATTTCTTCTAATTCCTGTGCTATTAAGCCAGTCCTACATTTCTTGTTGTCATCAATCATACGATGGCAAACTGGATTTAACTTATTAATAAAATCTAAGCCTAAACATTCCTTTATATATTCTTTTTTTCTCCTGTCTGAATATTGAATTGGATTAGACAATACCCATAATTGTCCATCACTTGCTTTCAAAGACATTAAAGCAGTATTTGAACTATTCTCCCATAGGAATCCACTCGTTGAAGAATTATTCACTCTAAATCTAATAGCATAAGAAATTAATCCTCCGCCAACTCCTCCTGCTGGTGCTGTTCCTCCACTTAATGATTTATTTGCCCCAGACTGGCTCATATAAATCCCCCAGTTGAATCTTCAATGTCCCACATAAATATTCCTCTCGCATTCGTCCCGTCTGTTTGTCCTTGAATTGCTATTTTTGCCCCATTAGTTGATGCTGATGCCGTTGTTAGTGTTCCTGTGTATGTAATCCCCGCATTCGCGGTTAGTGCCTTTGAAGCAGTAATTCCCGCATTACCAATTCTAAATAATTCATTTGTGGCACCATAGTAAAATATGTGATTATCAGTTGAAGCATTAACATTATAAATCGATGTATTACTAGCAATACCAAATCCATAAAATCCAGTTGTTGAGACTGTTCCACTATCATACAAAACCAGTTTATTGTTTGCCAACGCACTTCTATCAATAAACACACTTTTACCCGCTCCTACTAGTATATTGTCGCTTGTTGTTAATGTTGTTGTTGATACTCCCGCACTAGCCGTTATCAATCCTTTCGTCCATAAAGTCCCGTTTGCCCCGTTTAATGACATTAACAATTGCTCATTAGAATTTGCCCACACAAAACCATCCGCCGAAGCAAAACCAGACCTAAATCTTACAGCAAAGCCTGAAATATCGTTGCCTGCAACCGCAGACCCTCCAGATAGACTTTTACCTGCCCCTGGTTGAGCCATATAAATCCCCCATCCTGAGTTGTCTGTATCCCACAGAAATATACCCTGTCCATTTCCTCCATCTACTTTATTTTGAATTGATAACTTACAACCACTATCTGCCGTTAATAATCCGCTCGCCGTTAAAGTTGTTGTAGTCATACTAGCAGTTGCCGTTAATGTAGTTCCCGTTATTGTTCCACCATTTGTTACATTATTTGAATTCATATCCAAAACACCATAAAACCGCATACCCCCAGCATTGTTAAAACGGATAATGTCAGACGAAGCACTTTTATTATCCAAAAGTTTTGAAATATAAAGACCTGCTCCTTTTGCATCAAATGCTACATTCGTAAATACATAACCTCGTTGGTTCGCGGTTCCGCTTGTAGCAGTATTTAGAGTAAATAAGAAATACTGATAATCACCTGATGTCTGTGAAAAGAATATATCACCTCCATTTTGGTTTAATATCCTCGCACCATTATATGTTATATTTCCGCCATTAGTGATAGTTTGATTATTAAAATCGGCATTGTTAGTTAAAGTTAGATATTTTATCACAGTGCTCGCCCCATTAAATGTTTTACTTCCTGTTATGGTTTGGTCTGTTGTTAGTTTTACACAATTGTCATCTAGATATTGTCTATTTACCGCTTCATTCGCATTTTGTGGTGCTCCTAGATTAACAATCCGACTACTATTACAATGTAAGCCAGTAGCATTAAACCACGAAACAATCGTCCCGTCAATAATAAAACTTATTTTTTTCGCAGAAATTTCAAAGTTGTAATATGTTGCAGTTTTCATATCCAAACTAGCAATAGAACCGATATTACTTGTAGAATTGAAAACGATGAATGTGCCCTTTGTTGTTGAATTGATTGAATTTCCCGTTATTTCAACGCCACTGCTATATGTCTTAATTCCTGCTATGGTTTGGTTTCCTGTTAGTTTCACATTTTGCCCGTCTAATGTATCCACATAACTTTTGTTTGCTCCGTCCGTTGTTGTTTCACATTTTGCCCGTCTAATTTATCCACATAAATTTTGTTTGCTCCGTCCGTTGTTGCTGATGGTGTGGCTAAGTTTTTATTTTGTTGTTATTCAAACTTAATGTTGTTCCAGTTGCGGTTATAATTAAAGTATTACCTGAATATAACTCTACATACGAACCCGTTATTTGTATTGGATACCAAGTCGCTGTTGCCGTTTTTTGTGCTGCAATCATTCCTATTTTTGTATCAAAGGCTATGCCAATACCATCAAAAGTTGTAGGGTTGGACGAACCACTTACTTCTAAAGTTGATGTAAATTTTTTATTCCCTGCTATGGTTTGGTCTCCTGTTAGTTTAACCACCGAAGTATCAAGAACGGAAACATCCACACCATCAACCAAATTCACATTTGTTATGCTTTGGCTTTTCATATCATCCCCGCACTAGCATTTATTATACTACTAAATGTTTTAATTCCTCCTATGGTTTGGTCTCCTGTTAGTTTGACCACCGAACCATCAACTGCGAGATTAGCGAGATTAATTCCATTATACGTAGAAGCCCCTGAAATAGCAAAACCTCCCATATTTAGTCCTCCCGTCATACTGGCTATGCCGTCTAATCTAAGAAAGGGTGGTGTGGTGTTTCTCCATTGTCCTGTGCTATACATAATCAGTTGATTATCTGCTGGGAAGCCTGATATTGTCACATCGCTATGTGAGTCTATACTTCCAGCTGCTGACACCTTATTATTATTATCATTATGCTCAAATATCCATTCATCAACACCTTTGTCATTTAGTAAATTAACTCCTGTTATATTCTTCCTTCCCATATTAATGTTGCCTGTTTCATCAACATTTATCGGAAATGTTTTATTTACCCAGTTTATTGAATTGTATGTTAGATAACTATTTATTGCCACTGGTGCTGTAATGACTACATCCGTTAATTTATCTAATTCAAAGTCGCTTATATAACTTGAGGTTAATGTAGCAAATGAAGTATTACCCAACCCGTCCGTTTTTAATACTTGATTTGCTTTGCCGTCCGCTATTGGTAAATCGTATTCATTATTAATTGAGACATAGCCTGTATCAGATATCAACAAAGAAGAGTTATTATTTCGCGATGATATTGTTATGTCGTCAGTCCTTGCTTGTATTGAGTTTGCTTCAATATGATCGCCATAAAATACACCATCAACTTCTAAATCCTCGTCTATTATCACAGAGCCGTAATAGTGATATGCCCACGGATTTCCTAAATGATTCATATTTTAATTCTATTATTTTATACAAACAAATTTTCAATTTGTGTTATATAGCAAAATCGTGAGCGATTTTTTATATATTGTAGAATATATATTTGGTCTTAAAAAAATGAATATATTCGGCCGATCGCAAGAACAGCAGTCAATTGATACGAAAACTATTGCCGTTACTGCTACCCCGACATTAACAAGAAACATTCAAAATGCTTATGTTGGCCTTGATCTTAGGTCGTGGATGGAAAGTTCCACATTCACTACTCTTTGCACGGGCGGTTATGGTAGCAAAACAATATCTAATTTAGGATATGGTTATTTCATTAAAGTTGCTTTTCGAGGGTCTTTGAATTTGCCCGCCCCGTCTGGAATAGGAACTTTTCAGTTCTGGTTTCATAAAACGGACGGAACAAATGTTGATGACTTTTACAGCGAAGTGCTAAATTATACAACCGCCATTGAGTATAAGTCTTTTGATTGTATATGGCTAATTCAAAGATACGGAGTCCAAATGACAATGATATGGTTAATGACTTGTCCAAATTCCGCGGATACCACCAATAATACAACAATACGAATTGTAGGTAATACGACTAATGAGGTATTATTGACATATGCGACAGATGCTCCAATAACATCGGAAGTATATTATAAAACGGCATCTGCGGATTATGTATCTTTTAAACCATCATATTTTAATATTGATGTGATGAGAGACATAGAACTAACCGCCGCTTACACATGAAACCTGTCATACATGTCTTTTAGTGTTCTTAGTTTGCCCTCGTGTTGAGATAAGACATCGCGAAAAAACGTCTTATAATCTAACTTACCATATTTAAGAATAGAGCGTTGGTCTGGTGGTATGTGTGCGCATCTACTCTCGTGCCATTTCTTCATATCCTCCTGCATTGTCGTGCGGTCTTCCATTTTCATATACAAGAAGTTAAACGGGTCTTTTGATACTTTCAAATGTGCCGTTATTGTTTCATAGCAACTATATCCGTTCTCGGGCGGATTCCGCTTTGCTTTAATCGGTGTTTTCTTTTCCTTTGGTCGTGTGGGTTCCTCTTTCGTTTCTAAAACTGGTAATTCTTTTTTTGCTAATTCTTCTTCTACGTTGGTCTTGATTTCGGTAATACCAGTCTCCTTCAAATCACTTTCTTTAAAAGGCGTAAATTCTTCTGTCGTTTCTGGTTCTTCGTCAAAGAATTTTTTCATCGTATCGGAAGAAGGCAATACAACTTCAATATTATCACCTTCTGGTGTTTGTTCGGGTCGGTATTTTTCATAAAATGCGACGATATCAGTTTTAAGCGATTTGCTTGTTGGTAGTTTTATGTCGCTACTTAAATGAGTCCATTTTTCTATTTGGCTCAGATAATGTTTTTGGTTGACATGTTATATATAAGCATAACAAAAAAAATCAGTTTTATATTATTTATTCATCATCATTGTCGTCGTCAACAGTCCATTCATTATCTCCATAAATAGTCTTCCATTGATTTTTACATTCTTCTAAGGTTGGTAAATCTACACATCTAATTCTTATACCTTCTTCCATTGTTTTCTTCTTTTCTACTATATTTGGCATCAGTTTTCTAAGACTGGTCCAGAAACTGACTTGTGAAGTGTGTGGATCATTTACATTTGCTTTATATGTATCATACAATGCTTTCTTTGAAACCTCTTTACCAAAATGAATTTCTGGAAACTCGTTTGTAATATATCCCAAGTTCAAGCAATCCGACCACCACTTTCTCAACTTTGAAAGGGATTTCACTTTTTGTTCTCGCAGTCCCTTTGTAATGATTGTTTCGCGGTCGTTAAAATCGCTGAGGTCTCTTTCAAGGAGAAACTTCGCTAGTCGTTGCCTGTCAATAGATCTAATATCTGTAATCACTTTTCTTTTCTCGTCTGGTTTCATGAGTGCCAGTTCATCAGAAACATCAAGGACTAGCCATCGTTGCTCAGTGGTTCCCGCTGGCACTACCCATTCTTCGTTTGAAGCAAGGACTAAGAATAACATATTTTCTAATGTCAGATTTGGTAAATATTTTTGTTTGAGAGTGAGCGTATTTTCTGATACAAGTTTCTTAATTGTTCCCGCTCGTTCCTTGTCGCCACCCCATACCATTTCGTCCATAAATACTACGATTGCTTTTGCGAGTTGGGCATTGAAATCACCCAGAATTTCTTTAACATCGGACGGCTGGAAGTAATAATCGGCGCCGATTATGTCTTTAACTATTTCAAGAATAATGCCCTTTCCTGCTCGTTCAGTGCTTGTCAAAACTAATGACAAGTGTAGTTTTTGCCACGGCTTTTGGTAAATGCTCGCAAACATATCAAGCACCTTTTTATATATGTCTTGTCTTCCTCCACACCATCGGTTTAGGATATGTTGAAAGAATGCTTCATTTTTTTCTTCTTCCTCCGTGAATGATTTCACATCTTCTAATGTGTCTGCTGGAATTTCAAAACCCTTAAACAAGTTATAAAACCCTTGTTTATCATTATCAAAGTATGCTTTTGGATAAAAGATTACATCATTCACTTCGCGTCTTTTCGGATGTGTGTTCCACATTTTATACAAATCAATAACATTCAATGTGGCGGGGTTTTTGCCTAGTGCTATCCAATTCCTTTGATAAATTAGTCTTTACTCTCTTGTTTTTGAAGAATGATTCCATCGCTGATTCCGTCTTGTAGCGGAACACCTGCTTACCTTTTGAATCAACATATTCTTCAATTATAGTCGGCTTTGCTAAGTTAGCAAATGTGTATGAATTATTCATCCAAACCAAAGCAGTATCTATCAACTCTGTGAATTTTTCCAAATTATTACATTCATCGGCAAGTCTTCGCAAATCTTCAATCGTGTTGATATTACGGACGACGGGGGGAGATAGTTCGTAAATTTTTATACCTTTGCCCTCGCAATTACTATCGTGGCAGTAGAAATACAATCCGTCTCTTCTCCATACTACATAGCAATTGTCGCTGTTATTTTCTTCTCCGTTTATGATACATATTCGGGTCCCTATGGTTTTTAAAATAAACATTCTCTGCTTTTTTTCAACAATTTCCACATTTGGTATTTTGCTGAGTATAATCTCATATATTTCTTCCAATGTGATATGTTGATATCGTTTCAAAGTTGTATATTCGGGAATTTTAATATTGCAAAATGTATCGTCATCGGGTCGCATAATCAAGTAATCGTCTATTTCTACATCTTGTAGCAGTTTCAAGGTGTTTGTTTTTGGCGTGTATGAATACGGAAGCAAAACGCGGTCGCTACCATCTTTATGAGAATAGATAGTGCGGAAAGCCCTGTTTTTGTTATAAACAGAAATATCAAGTATGGTTCGCAATTCAATATTATTGTCGGCTCGTTCAAATGTGAAACAGAGGTCGGGGTAATCTTTTTCAACCGCATATTTCCAAAACTCTTTTTGTGTTTCGCAGTTTTCAAACACCAAGCCATTATCGTAAGAAAAATGGCACGATATTTTTCCATTCTTACTCGCATCCAAGTATCTTGCTTTTTTAGGGTTATACTTCAAACCCACATTAGCAAATACATTTTCCATAAGTGTGTTCCACCGCTCATACATTTTTTCTCGTGAGATTGACAATTCATCGCCATCAATGTCGGCAAAAATTCGTTGGGGTTTGTTTTCCATTAATACTTCATAGTATTGTCTTTGGTCATCGGGCGTTTTTTCAATCAATGAAACGAAATCCTCTTGAAATGGCACAGTGGTGAATTGCTTGTTCCCCCACTTGATAAGAACCGCGTCCTGCGGTTTATCTCTTAGTGCTTCTTCCTGTTTCCAATACCATTGCTCATTGGTCAGTGTCGGTGCGGTCATCTTATATAGTTGCTCGGATCTCTTTATAAAAGTAAATTAATTATTCTATATATTTTAATAAATACTTATCCTTAATACATAATTATAATTTTTTATATATCTTTATACAAAAAAATATTCATCAGTCATCACATATTATCTTAGCCAAAATGGCCTTCTGTCTGTTCCATTTCTAATCTTATCTAAACAATCACATGGGTCTAATCCTCTAAAAGCATTACAAAGAGTACATCGATAAAATTTCTTTTTCATACAGGATTTATGATAATACTTGTCCCTGTTCGGATACTTTTCTACAATCTTTTTTGGAATTGCCCTATTGCTATCACAATAACAACAAAATTTAATGTTTGGATTATCAACGGTCCGAATAAGCAATGATAGGTCTTTATTCATTTTATCATTCTTAAATTGCTTGATACATTCAGATCCCAGCACCATTTCGTTTCAGTTTTTTACATTTTTTATAATGTAGTTCTTCGTAATCTCGTGTGAGCAACAACAATATTGTTGTTCCCCGTTTTCTATACTTTCCACAAGTTTCCAGTCGTTCGTGTTCCACTTTCCGTCGGGCGACATAAACGAAACTGCATTGACCAGATTTAGAAAATAACTTCCATTCACATAATCTAAATGGAGTTGTAAGTCTTCGTATGTCCAATGGTTTATAGAATAGTGTATATATTTTTTTTTTGTGAAAATATATAAAATAAATTATATATTTTTTAACATGTTATTACGAAAAGTCCTTTATTCAATCAATTCCGTTTTTTGTTTTTCGTATTTCTCTTTCCGCAATAATTTTATCCTCTCTTGGTTCTTGTAATAGTATGCCTTGGCGTTCGCCCTATTATCTTATCAGGATGAGCTTTCAAAAAGGCTTTTGCCCGTTCCCTTCTCCGTTGAACCACTTCTTCCTTAGTGAATTGAGGTGTCCTCGGCATTATGTGTCCCTTATATATATATATATATATATATATATAATAATTATATTATTTTAATTATTTTAAATAATAAATAGCCATTACCCGCGATATGTCCTAAATGTTGTTAAAAACCACTCGGACAGTTGTTGTCAATAGTAGCAGTGTGAGAGAGAATATTTTTGTTTGTATTAATGTAGGCCAAGTGTCCGACCGACCACCACCCGCCCGAAATTTTTTAAGGTGTCCCATAAAAAAAAGCGGAGAGGAGGAAAAATTTACTCAGGATTAATAAAAGCTTGGACAGCTTGGAAACTATAAAATTTAGTTAATAGTAAGAAGAATAATATAATAAATATTGAAATTTAATACATAAAAAGTGTCCAACCCTTAAGGGGGATACATGGACACGGCCAACCATGGGGTTGGACACATATAAACAAGATTATTTTCATCGCACCTGCTCTTATATTCAACCATTGAATTATGTATTAAGGGGGAACTATATATTATGTATAAGGGGGAACTATATCTAAAAACATTAATGCCAACCGCGTCCGAACAATACACAAACCGACAGAAGTATATCTCACAAAAGTATGGGGATAGCTTCGCGTTTTTGAGAATGCAAAGATACAGAAAGGAATATTACGAGAAGAATAAAGATAAGATAAGGGAATATCAAAAAAAGTATAAAGAAAAGAAGAAAGAAGAATTACAACAAAAAAAGAAGCAATATAGACTAGAAAATAAGGACAAGATAAAGGAATACAATAAAGCATACCATGAAGGGAAAAAGAATATATTATTGGATATATACCAGAAGGCTAGTCTTGACAGACGAAAACAATACAAGGCAAAATATCAAAAGAAATACAATGAGCAACTAAAATTTCTTAAACTTGAATACGAGAAAAAAATATGGAGAAAAAAGCAGATAAGAATATGGATAGATGGACTAGTTATTTTAACGAAAATAGAAAGCCAATCTCTGTGTGATCGCGTTAGTGTGGTTAAAAACACTTTTCACACCTGATACCAGATAACACCAATTTTACCACACTTGGTGCGGTATTTTTTCCTGCTTACACCAACTCCGACACTGGACAACTTTTCGCTTTTTGTGTAAAGTAGTCCAGACCGCTTTTTTGCTTTTTGTATAAAGTTGGTCAGACCGCTTTTTTTGCTTTTTGTATAAAGGTGAGACCGCTTTTTTACTCTTGTGTTGGGGTGCCCCCTCCCCCACAATCGGCTACGCCGATTGTTGCCCCCCATTTCTTTCATTTTTTTATGTGTGTGATCATTTATGTATATAGACAGGTCCATTCATATATCATAATACAAGCACTAAAAACACATAAAACACACACAGGAAGACAGAAAACACACCTATGTTTCACAAAAACACACCTTCGTTTTGACAAAAATACGACAAACTAAGCACACTAAGAGAGATTTGGTCAAAATGACGACAATTTCATTTCAATGAAATTTAACATATATTTTTTAGAATAAAAAATATGAAATTGTCGTCATTTTGACCAAATCTCTCTTAGTGTGCTTAGTTTGTCGTATTTTTGTCAAACCGAAGGTGTGTTTTTGTGAAACATAGGTGTGTTTTCTGTCTTCCTGTGTGTGTTTTGTGTGTTTGGAAAACATGCAAGCAAATAAAAAGCCAACCCTCTCATATGCGTTTATCGCAAAACCGTAGAACAAACCTTTGTGCATACACCTTCCATGTCACGGAGCGAACTCGGGACATGTACAAGAATATACATCAAAAGATGTTCATTCCAACGTCTGCAAAGTCGCTCCGAGCACGTAGTTTTGCAATGGGCACACCAACCATCACAAAGACTAGGCCCGTACTTAATCAATGCACGTTGGACAGGCACTCAAGCATACGTTGTCGTGAGACGGAAAGAGAGAGAGAGAGAGAGAGAGAGAGAGAGAGAGAGAGAGAGAGAGAGAGAAACAGAGAGAGAGAGAGAGAGAGACAGTGAGAGAGAGAGAGGGGGGGGAAGGGAGAGAGATAGAGAGAGAGAGAGAAAGAGAGATATTTGAGAGAGAGAGAGAGAGAGAGAGAGATCGAGAGATAGAGATAGAGAGAGAGAGAGAGAGATCGAGAGAGAGCGAGGATAGAGAGAGAGAGAGAGAGAGAGAGAGAGAGAGAGAGAGAGAGTGTAATGCCCCAACGATAGCTCGTAAAAAGTCGGTAATACAACCAAACACAGTCCTCAAGAATGAGAATGATGTCTCGTTATATTAGCTCAGTGAAGCCAAAAAGGAAAACGGCAACAGACCAGGAATAAAATGGCATCAGGTCCAATCCGGACAAATAATACTGAAAAACAAGCTGGTGCACCTGTCACCAGGAAAAGGTACTTTTTACCGGCTATCCGGGGGGTGATGCCTACAGTACCCCCTCCCGATTTTATGACGGAAATAGCATTTTCGTCATACACCTTCTGATTTCTTTCTGCAAATAGTATGCGCTATGGAGTCATGCTACACAGCGCATCGACCCACGGATAGACGCTAAAAGACGATAAATATATCCTCATACGGCACGTCAAAGCGGATTCTCTAGCCTTTCTTGTAAATTTTGAACTCCTTCCCCTCAATTTCTTTTTTTTTTTTTTTTTTCGGCAGTATGTCAAGAACAAACGTACTATTAATAAAAAAAATACAAGCAACGTGGTGCTGTAGTACGATTCCCCCTTTGATCTCCTTCTTCTTCTTATCATTATCATTATCATTATTATTATTCACAGGGAGATCGTAAGTACATTGTCTTTTTTAATGGCATACCCTTGTATAAGGCGGATATCCTATGATATAGTATTAGGGGGCCAGTCCTAATAGCTATATCCGAAGTCGAGGTGTATGTACCCGACCCTGCGATATACCGACACAAGCAGAGATTGACCGTGCTCAGGTACGACAGTATATAATCTATCGTAAAAAATAACTCAATGAAAGTTTCAGAGAACATTTCATTTTCGAGAACATCATCCCAGGACTTGGAAAGGGTCATACCCGGGAACACCATCGCTCAATACACTAGCGATCCCCGTATACGGTGTAGTATCATCGTCGATCGACCTTTCGCACTCGTATGTTGCGATCGAATGCCAAGTTATATCACTGAGTCTTTTTAATATTCATATTGATAACTGATGATGCATGATCAAATCATGATACGCCGTGGGCAATCAACCAGTTTGTTTGAGACGCATAAAGAAAAATAGTTTCTTTGTCACTGCCTTCGTCGTCTGGCGCGGATTTCTTTGCCTGGTGGAGGACCACCAACAAAAGTCAGATCGAACTTTGACTGTTCGAGAATGTCCCAGATCTTATTAGGGATTCCGCCCAACGATAATTCAAAAGGGACATCAAGCACTCCTCTTGGCAGTGTCTGAATGGTCCACGCAGTGTAATCCTTGTCTCTGGGAGTAATTGTATCATCCCATGTTACGAGACTTTTTGCGTCTTTATATACTGCCAGATAATGTCTTGCCTTTGGATCCTCGACCGGTTCCATACTTCTCCAGAACTGGAGTATCGGTTGTACTATCTTTGCGGCTGATGATATTTTGAGTGTCCGTGTGACACGCATCTGTCGTGGGACCGCCACGACCCGCATCAAGTATAAGTCTGAGAGAGTGTCATCAGCGACATGTTGTTCCGCTGGTCTCATCAGATAGAAAACATTTTTCACCCATGCGATGGTTGCTATCGCATCGCCTTCCTTCCATCGCTCATGGACAATCTCAACGTTGCCCGCGTTTGGGTCAGTGTCCGTCCCCTCCTCTTCCTGGTGGACGTCCTTTGATCTCATCGACCTCATCGCCTTCCTCGGTTGGTCGTTGATAAGATCATTCCGCGCTCTCCTTAGCTGCGCCTCTGTGATCTTCTCCTTCTTTCCGCTATGCTCTCGCGGAGACTTGGACTGAGTCCCCACCGCGCTTATGCGGTCAGTCTTCTCCTTGCTGTCCACCTCACTCTCCTCCTTCTCAGCTATCGGTGCCCGATAAGCATCGTCTTGGTCTATGCCAGCCTCCTTGTGGATGGGCGGCACCTCTTTGAAATCATCCTTCATCCGTTTTAACGCCTCCTCAACGGATTCATCTTCCAGTAAGAAGGGATCATACTTAATCAGCCTTCTTACATTCACAATTTGCACCTTCCCTCTACCCCTGATCTTGTAATTCAGAGGTCCCGTCTGTTCCATAATCTGATAAGGTCCTTTCCAGTGAGTGAACAGCTTAGAGCTGACTCCTTTCGGGACTTGAGGATGGTACAATAGTACAATATCCCCGACCTGGAACTTGATCTGATCCAAGTGCGCTTGTCGCACCCCTTCAGCATCAGTCTTTCGGCGCTCCGCCTCTCTATGCGCCCTGACTATTTGTTCCGCCTCCATCTTCACTCTAAGTCTCATCCCAAACAACTCATCCGCATCCGCCCAAGTGTCTTTTGGGTGAAGGAGCGAAGTCGGGATATCAGGCTCACGCCCATATACTAACTGATATGGCGAGATTGAGCTCTTCGAGCCTCCTAACGCCGTAGAGGGTAGACAGTTCATTGCAAACGCAAATGATGGTGCTGCCTCGACCCATGCTCTTTGATTCTCCTTCTTCGTGCAATACATCTTTAGTGAGGCTTTGAGGGGTCTGTGTACCTGCTCGATTTTCCCATTTGCTCGCGGGTTATAGGCAGTAACATATTGCCATTTCATCCCGTAATGCTTAGATAGTTTGTCGATGACCTCGTTATTAAAGTCCGAGCCTCGATCAGAACATATCTTTCTTGGTACTCCGATCTGTGAGATGATCCTATCGATCAGCGCCTCGGCCGTCGTCTTGCCGGTAACGTCTTTGACAGGGATGATCCACACATAGTTGGTGGCTCTGTCAATAGCCGTGAGGAGGTATTTGTAACCATCCTTCGATTCTGGGAAAGGTCCCACATGATCAATGTGTATAAACTCAAACATCCCCGCATGAAGAGGAAATTCGCCAATCAGGCCGAAATTTGCCTTCAGTGGTGTTTTGTTTATCTTGCACGGGATGCATGCATCCACCGCCTGATCTATCTCCTCCTTCATCTTCTTCCACCAAAATCGCCTCGCTACGAACATATGAGTTCGTTGTCGACCCGGATGCGCCAAAAGTGGGCAATTGTGGGCTGCGACAAATATAAATCGTCTCAGACTCTCCGGTACCCAAAGGGTCCATTTGTCCGGCTGTGACGCATAGCGACCGTGAAGGCCCTTGTACCACAGTAGACCATCTCTCCATCCCATCTCCTTCATCTGATCTTTGATCGCTTTCGTCATCCGTAGCTCATCCGGGTTCTGATATAACTGTATCAGTTCTTTAAACTCCGGATCTTGAGCCTGTTGTTGCCTCCATGCGGTAGGCGAGGCTATATGGATAGTACCATCTTCTAGCCGTACCCCGATTCTTTCCGGGTCATCGTCTAGGTCACTTCTCCGCTCTTGAGGAGGCTCCGCATAAACATCCTGCGTCTCCTCTTCCTCTCTTATGTTCGCCTTCGCATTCTCATATACCTCATAGGACCACTCAGCGTCCTCCTGGGTATGTAGCTCACAACATATCCCGTGATCCGGGCCTTGTGGACTGTACCGTAGACCTGTGCGGTCATATCGGACTCCACTCGCCATCTCCATCGCCTCAATGTGGCTGACCTCATACACCTTGTCAGTGGACAAGTCTTCCATCTCCACCGTGGACATCAACGCCGATACTTCTGAGTTAAACTCTAGCCTAGAGAGGCTATCAGCGACCACATTTCGCTTTCCCGGTAGATGGACCATTGTAAAATCGAAACAAGACAAGAACGCTTGCCACCGCGCCAGCCGTCCCGTCTGTTCATGATTCATCAACCATAACAGGTTATGATGATCAGTTCTGACAGTAAATTGAGGTCCTCCCCACAAATACTCTCTGAGCCTCTTGAGGGCCCATACTACCGCCAACGCCTCTCTTTGCCTTGTGCAATAGTTTCTCTCCGCCGCACACAACTTCCTACTAATAAACATGATTGGGCGTAATTTCTTCTCCTCATCCTCTTGTTGTAATACAGCCCCAATCGCAAACTTAGATGCGTCTGTATCGACTACGAATTGTTTCGTAAAGTCGGGCATCGTTAACACCAGTCCTCCGTCTTTCGGGTCTTTGTAAATGAGATCTTTGAGCGCATGAAACGCTTGCAAAGCCTCTTCGTCCCACTTCTCAAAGTCTCCAAAATCTATCATTTTCTCCACTTTAGCCCGTGTTGCACCCCAATCGGGTATAAACTGGCTATAGTATTGCGCCATCGCAAGGAATGAGTGCAATTCAGTGCGGTTCTTCGGTATCGGTCGATTCATAATCTCCTCCCTCTTCTCTTTGGATATCGAGACTCGATTATGGGAGATCTCGTACCCTAAGTATGTCACACTCGTCTTGGCAAGTTGACACTTCTTTAGATTGCACTTCAGGCCAAAAGCTCCGATGCGCCTGAATATATCGGACAAATGATCGATATGCTCCTCCATTGTGTTAGAGTATACGATAATGTCATCGATATAGCAAAATGCATATTCTCCCGCCTTCTGTCCCCGCCTTCTCATAAAGCCTCCGTCAGACAAATCATCGTACTGACTGCTCAACATCTTCTGCATCGCCTTCTGGAAAAGTCCTGGGGCTTGCTTGAGGCCCATCGGAAGCACTTTCCATTGGTATATTTCCATACCCACCACAAACGCCGTCAGCCATCTGGACTTTTCCTCCAGTGGTATCTGCCAGAAGCCATTCTTAAGGTCAATGACCGAATAGAATTTTGCATTCCGCAGTACTCTCCTTCCTTCTTCTAATGTCGGGAGAGGATTTCTCTCTTCCTCCAGCACCTTGTTAACACGAGCATAGTTAACTGTCAGGCGCCATTCTCCTCCTGGCTTCGGCACTATTCTCGGTTGTGAGACTATTGAGATGTTGATCTCTCAATAAAGTCCTCATTGAGCAGCTGTCTTGCTAGCTCCTCCGCTATCTTCGCCTCATGTATACTCAAATTCGCCCTTCGTGGTGCCGGTGACGGCTCCGCACCCGGTATTTTGTAAATAACCGCAGTGAAATCTTCAGGCTTGACACCACCTGCATGTGGAGGGTCAAAAATTTCCTTGTTCGCCTCTAATTTGGCTTTTAAAAGCTCCTTCTCCTTCTCCGTGCCTACTCCTTCTTCCAATATTTTCCGCGCCGCCTCTTGAAAATCTTCATCAGACATCTGCTTATGTTGCTTGAGGGGTTCTCTGTCCTCCTCCAAGCCTAAGTCCTCTTCCGAGACATCATCTAGGCCCGTCTTTTCATACGTGACCGTGTCCGGCTCATCATCTTTACCGAGCTCCACCAGCATGTCAATGAGTCTCGCGTATTGCAAAGGAGCTTTACGGGTGTAAAAACCATCAAAGCATGTGAATGCTTGCGGTATCAATTTCAACTTGTCGAGGTCTCTGAGCTTCCGCTTGTATGCACTGCTCTGCTCACGAGTTCCCATACGACAAGCCACCACTAGCTGTTGCTTGCGAGAGGGTACCGGTATAGGATGATCAATAAGCCGGTCCCTTATTTCCTGCGCCCATATCGCCTTCTCATTATATGGCAGGATAATAGTATACGGCTTATTATTTTCGAATAAAGTCCGTAAGCATTTCTTCACTTCAGACAGTGAACGCGGCCACGTGGGCTCGTCACCCCAGAAATCAGTAATAAAACTTTTAATAGTTTCTGGTGGAGTATCCGGGATTCGCCCCGTTCTCCTTGGTACAAACTCCTCCCTTTTTTCTTCTCCTACTTTCGCATGGAAACAGTATCCGTTAGTAATATGGACATCTGTTCCTACTCCTTCCGCGAATCTCGCCAACGACGGGCTTCTTTGTGCGACACATATAATCTCCTCCTTTCGCTTCTCGATTAAGTCATCAATAGACTTTTTGTCCCAATGGCATGTCGGAACTGTGACAGTGCACACTTGGGATTCCCAATTGTCGGTCCAGGACAGTTCATCCGGTCTTACGACATGGGGGTGAACGTACACCTCAAGTGCCTCATGTGCGATGGCCATCTTTTTGTGATCCGTCGCTAGACTCAGCTCATAAGCCTCATAAGAGTCAGTAGCGTTGAAGGGATCAATATCGTTCTCTTCTCCTCTTTTTACTCCATATATCACTCGCCGTGCGGCGCAATCAATCACAGCCCCCATCGTAGCCAATTGGTCATACGATAGTAATATTGACCCGTGGTAACCGGGGACGACATAGAGGTCCATACGGTATACTCGTGCGGATTTCAATTTAAAGGTCAGTGTGATGATTCCCGTGATATCCGTCCGGCTGCTCACTCCTTTGAGAGTGCCCGTTGACTTTTTCATATTTCCGTCCACCCAGTCCCGGTATCGATTAAAAAACTTCCTGCCGACAATATTAATATTCGCCATCGTATCATTACCAACTTTTAATATTGTCTTCAATGTTTCACAATAAAGTTCCGTATAACACAGAGCATCGGGCCTGTGTATATTGGCTGCGAGAACAAGAACTTTACGTTCCAAATTTTGGAGTCTTGTCTCTAAGTTTTTCAACTCCTCCTTCTTCTCCTCCTGCTTCACCTCATTAACATTTTTATTATTCTGCGGTACTGGTGCGTTTACTATTTGAGCGACATTGTCTTGTGGTACTTGAGTACACACATTGTCTTTTTGCTCGCCACCCGCCGCGACCGTAGACATTGAGTCTGTTCGTGGTTGTTTGCTTGGCCGAGGCGATACGTCTGCCATTGGCCTCCTCGCCTCCATCGCAAGTCTCGCCTTCCTATTTGCATCAGTTATCATTGGTAACCGTGCTGTATGAACGGGTATGAGACTACCTTGGGGCTGCAGTCTCTGTGTACCCACATCTTTGTTTTCACATAGAGGAAGCGTTGGCCCAGTCTGCACAACAGCATTAGAAAGCACTGTGACTTTAGGGTTAAACTTCACAGTCTTCTCCTTCCTCTCTTCTTCCCCCTCCAGTCATTCCACCACCTCGAAACGATTACCTTGAGTAGTGTCCGGGTAGGATGACGTATCGGTCTCCGAGGCAGTGTTGTAGGCCTGAGCTCGACCGAAATTCGGGTTGGAGCTTGCCCACGAGCCTCCTCCTCCTCTGGGTGGGGGGGCTGGAGCTCGAACAGCTCTCCCTCCATAAGGGGTATATCCCCGACCTCCTCCTCTTCCTCTCTGAGGGGTTCCCTGCCACCTCGAGGCTCCTCTCCATGTTCCTCGTCCTCGTCCTCCTCCTCCTCCTCCTCGTCCTCCTGCTCCTGCTCCTCCTTCTCGTCCTCTTTGAGAGGCCTTTAAGTTCTTTTGTCTCTCCCTTTCCTCCTTCTTCTCCTTCATCCTCTTCATGTAGGTAATGATTGCCTCTCGTAACTCCTCATCATCACACATATTGGCATACCAACCTTCGTTCACAGCGGCAATCTGAAGCATATTGAAAAGGCCCGGTTCCTTGCCTTCCGTCCTGCTCAGAAAATTTGCCCTTGCTGTTGGGTTCTGCCTATCATGATTGAAAGAGCAGTCTCTGTTCTCCATCTGTGCCTTACACTGCAAGCCCGCGAACCACCTCCAACATGCGGTCTTCAGGTCTGGCTCTCTCTGTCTCTTCCAACCGGCAACTCTGTTTGTGTACGTGGCTTGTGCGCCAACAGGTACACCGCCTGCCTGTGCCGTATGTGCCTCCGTGAGCGAGTCCATGTTTGAGCATGCACTCATCACTTCTTGAAACAGTGCTGACGGAGCAACGCTTTGAACCGTATTTTCGAACACGTGTGTCTCGAGGAAGTTCTTGGACTTCACTGAGCTAAACGTCGAGCATTGTTGTATGAGCTGAGTAAGCTTACTCGGGTTAACTGTGTGTAACGCCGAAAAGAAATAGAGGATGATCGACTTGCGGCCATAGAATAGCCCATAGGAGGAAACTACCTCCGTAAGGGTCGCCGCCAAGCCAACAGCACTCCTCAAACTCATCGCCACTGTCTCAAAGATTTCAAATCCTATGAGAGTACCAGTGCAGAGATGCTGGTATCCATGAGATTGAAAATATGAAATGAGTGTGGCCACCGCCAGTTCACACTGAGCGTCTAGGCCTGTTGCATTGTTTCTCTTAATCTCCTCCTTCTTTCTCAAAAACTTGTACTGTGTCAGATCAAATCCCTCCGAGACTAGAGATTGGTCAAAAACAGTAACAAGGGCCTCGTATTCCTGCGTTTCGTCGCAAGGAAAAGCCTTCATGCAGGCATTGATCTCTTTGAGCTTGCTCAAAAGCGAAGCATCAGAGTCTTTGTCTGAGCTCGTCTTGGCATATAGCATGAGACTTGCCACTCCTCCTTTCTTCCCCTTGAAGGCATTTATGATGTTCTGTCTGTCCTTCTTCTCCGTGTTTGTGACCACCACCGTAGTTGAGCCCGAGGGTGCAGGGGCTGGTGGGGCAGGAGCTGGTGGGGTCAAATATGTCGGAGGGTGTGTCTTTGCACCACTCACTTTTGCTTTCATTCTTTCCAGTCTCATCGTCTTCTCGAACTCCTCATTCTCTTTCGCCTTCTTCTTCTCAGATATCACCAGCTTTTGAGCATGAGTGATAAAGGCCACCAATTCAGAAGCAGATCTGAGAAAATTATATTTCTCCACATATTGGTCAACACCTGCTTTGTTGGCGACCGGTGGTGCGTTACTAAGTGATTTAAGGACAGAGTGATCCTTGGTAGGAATCCATCTCTTCCATGCCTCCTTGTGCAGTAACGCACCCATCAACAGTCTGATCTTGGTCAGAACTCTGTCGGTCTTCTCTAACTCATCAATCACAGGATGAGTTTCTCCTGCTGCCTTAATGCTTTTTTCCATCTCTGCCTTCCCCTCCTCCAAGGCCTTTATTTCCATTGTAAAAAAATGAAATATGCCACTCGAGTTTTTCGAACCCAGATTGGTCTTCATTTTTGTTACATCGACTGCCTCCTGACCAGTCGCGAGGAATCTGGCCGTTGCTCTTGGGTTTGTGTACTGGAGGTAACCCTCACATCGTGGGCCGTATGTACGTTCCCAAATCAGGGTTTGAGTGTACACCCCAAAGATAGCATCGAGTAATTCAAGGTGGGTGTGTGTGTCCCCAAACTTGATATGCTGTATCTTCTTTCTCTCTTCTGGATCAGAGACCAGTTTGCCGAGGAGCTGTGCTGTGTTTGATAATAGGATATAGACATCCTTTTTAGCACGACTTTTCTCTCTTCTTTGATCCTGAGGGATCCACACATAGGTGTCCTTCTCTACCCCCATCTTGTTATCAAACTCTTCTTTAGTGAGGTCATAGTGGTCTTGCACCCACTGTTGTTCCTCCACTGTGATCTCCTCTCCATCACTATGAATCAAGTCGATCATTTTTCGTCCTCCTCCTCCCGTGTAGGCAGGTGGTAAGGGATTACCATATGCTCCTCCTCCTCCCGTCTCTTCTTGTTCAAATCCTCCTTCATCTTCGTCTCCTCCATATCTTCCTTCATCATCCCAGCCCTCTTCTACTCCTCCTCCTACTCCTTCATCTCCTCCTCCTCCTTCATTCAATCCTCCTCCTCCTCCTTCATTCAATCCTCTTCCTCCTCCTCCTCCTCCTGCTTCTTCTTCTTCTCTTCTTTGATCTGCCTCCGAGAATTCACTCACTTCGGCGGTCTCTGTCGACATGATGTCGTAGTAGTGATCAACAGGAGGACAGTGTCAGCTCCTATGTTTGGTTTTTGTTCGTTTGTGTTCTGTTCCTCCTTCAGTCGATTGACTAGTGAAGAGAGAAACTAATAGAGAGGGTAGGATAAGATTCCCTGTCCTCTATGAAACACTGTTTGTATGTTTGTTTTTGTTTGAGAAAAATAGTCTTTGAGACTTTCTCCGATTTCTTGTTCTCCTTACTCAGATTACTTTCTCCTCCTTCTTTTCTATATTGTATCTAGTATGAGGCACTTGGACCTACACACAGATAGTAATAGAGAAGCTAGAAAAGCTCTCCTTGAGAAGTCGACAGTCGGTCGGATAGGTTCTCAGACCTACCTTTAGAAAACGATCAGAGATTTGCAAAAATACTCTGACGTATGTGTGAGATAATGCAGATAAATGCACAAACTAGAAGGGTAGAGTGTTGTGCTCCTGTCCCTATGCTTGTTTGTGTTTTGTGTGT
>WBZZ01005255.1:0-27500 GCA_019918135.1 Paulinella micropora
GTCGACTTTGCATTTCTGGCTGGCGGTGACGTACCTTTGTTCCAGTACTCGATCGACTCGCGGGCGGTGGCGTCGGTGGTGCGTCAGTACGGGACTCGGGCTTACACCAAGTTCGGAGGCGTCATGCTTCGCCGCAGCAACGACAACCTGGACTTGTTCACGCTGGAGGATGTGCAGAACGCCAGTCGCACCAGGAGCTTGAAGGCTTGTGCTGTCGCTCGGGAGTCGTTCGAGGGCTTCATTGTCCAGAAGTACGAGTTCTTCAAACAGGGCATGGACGCGGAGGCGATTTTCAGCGACTTTATTTGGACGCAGCGCCACGAAGACACAGTGCACCGGCTGATGCAGGGCGACTGCGACGTAGCGATGCCTCGCACATACGCACTGGAGAGCTTGTTGAATGATTTCACTTATGAAAGCGGCGACTTTGTGACCATCAACAAGCTGTCTCATGCTGGCTTCAATCTGGAGGTGTCTACCCGCTGTACCACGAGTGGACTTTCATGGCGCTGCCGCATGTGCCCGAAGAGATTTCTTCGAATGCAAGGATTCCGCTGCTGGCTACGAGAGAATATCAGGCGGCGGCTATCGCCGGGGGTCATGCAGGTTTCATTTTGCCCACCGACGAGTATGAGAGCGAAGCGAATGTGTGGTACCAGCTAAACCTGATGGACAGCGGCACAGGTGTTTGCGCCCCGGGTCTAACTCGAAGCTCGTTGTCTTTGCAACCTTGTGTTGACTGCGAGGCCGGCCGATTCAACGCAGACGGGTTTCTATGTCGCGCTTGCGAGCCGGGATACTTCAATCCTGGGTCGGGTTCGACACGCTGTACTTCGTGTCCATCAGGCAAGACAACTAGCGGATTTGGTGCAAAATCTTGCTCAGACAACACAGAGCCTTTAGAATCTTGCGCCCACTTCACTAACCACACGCTGACAGTTGGTATGTTGGCAACAGACAGCGGAGTCAATGAAACTTATCGCTTGTGGCAACCAACGTTTGTGAAGACTTTGAATGAGCACATGGAAAAGTTCTTGTGCTTCTTCAAACTGCGCGTGCTGGAACGTCACGACCTGATGGACGCTGTTGCAACAAAGAGTGTCGATCTGGTCTTCGGTGACCCTCTGTTGTATTCCGTCTTGGCGCGTGCTGCTGGGGCAAGCGCATTCGCCAGTGTGGTGCGTTCGTACTCGGGGGAATCCTACACGCAGCAGGGAGGAGTCATGTTCCGACGAAGCGACAAACACACGCAACTAAACTCTTTGCAACATTTTAGTGAATCCCAGGTACCGCTGAAAGCCTGTCCTGTTGATCGCTTTTCTTTCGATGGATGGGTGGTACAGCAGTATGAATTCTTCAAGAAATTTATGGACGTGAGGGAAGTTTTCGCTGAGATTATTTTTTCTGGAAGTCATGAGAGGTCGGTGCGCATGGTGATGGAAGGGTTTTGTGATGTGGCCATGGTTAGTTCCCAAACTATCCGTGATCTGGTGAGTGCTGGCACCTACCCTATTGAAAGCTTCGCCATCATCAATGCACAGACTTATCCTGGCTTTACGCAGCAGGTGTCCACGCAGCTGTACTCAACGTGGCCTATCGCCGCTTTGCCGCATGTAGCAGAAGAGGTTTGGAAGCAGGTCCAAGTGCCTTTGCTGGGCATGCAGCTGTCGCCGGCGGCGGCCACCGCTCGCCACGCTGGCTTTGTGCCGGCAGGCAGCTATGAGGAAGAAGCTAATCTTGCTTATCAACTGAACCTCATGGATTCTTCCACTTTCGCTTGCGCTCCTGGTTTCAATCGTAAACTTGAAGAGTTTTTGCAACCTTGTGTCAAATGTAGCGCCGGCCGCGCCAATTCCAACGGAATCGGATCCTGTCGCGCTTGTCAGCCAGGGTCATATTCCTCGATTGAGGGAACTGTGGAGTGCAGCGACTGCGAAGAAGGCACTACCACCCACAACTTTGGCGCCACGGAATGTGTGCAACAGAGCGATGCGTTGGTCTACGATCCGATCGAAGAATGTGCGATATTTAAAAACCATACACTGAAGGTAGGGGTGGTACTCGAGTCTTTGCTTGACTTGGATAAATGGCGCCCGACTTTCGAGGCATCGCTCAACAATTATTTCAACCGTTACAATTGCTTCTTTGAGATAGTGGGTCTGTTCTCTCAGGAAGTACCTGCTGCGGTTGAATCCCAAACCGTCGATCTTTTATTCTGCGATCCAGGAATCTTCACAGCTTACAGCCGTTCGGGTGCGTTGCGAGTGTTGTCTTCAATTTTGCGGATATTTAACGGACAGATAGCCGCGAGCTACGGTGGCGTGATGTTCAGGCATTCCAAGCGCAACGAGGATATCAAAGCATTCAAAGACCTGGGCGATGTTGATCGCAGCTTAAAGGTTTGCACGCATTCGCGAAGTTCTTTCGGGTCCTGGATCATACAGAACTACGAACTCTTCAAGCTTGGAATCAAGGTGGAAGACTTTGGCAGCGTGGTGATCACAAAGGGAAGAGAAGACTCGGTGGCCAAGGTGGCTGCAGGGGAGTGCGACATCGGCATGGTGGGCACCCAGACGCTGGAAACGCTAATCATCGACGGCGTCTATGCCATTGAGGACTTTTTCGTGATCAACGAGCAAAACTACTCCAACTTCTTCCAGCTGGTGTCAACGGATTTATACCCCGAGTGGCCGCTGACCGCGCTAGAGCATGTGCCTGATGCGATCGCGAACGTGGTGTCGATACCACTGCTTGCCTTGCGGGACTACAGCACCGCTGCCATGGCCGGTCAGCCAGCCTCATCTATATATATATATATATATATATATATATATATATATAATCTGCGGGCAAGCAATCTACTAATCTAGAGCGCTCAGCCTCATCTATATATATATATATATATATATATATATATATATATAATCTGCGGGCAAGCAATCTACTAATCTAGAGCGCTTGGGCTCTGACTTCGATTGTCATGTTATGCCACAATGTTGTCAGGGTCCCACGCGGGCTTCACCACTGCATATGATTACTCCCCGGCGTCCAAGGTCGGCAAACATACTGAGTCTGCGCTTTTCTCTGATTTTGCTTTTTTGGTTGCTCCTCCATTGATCCCTCTTTGGGTGTGCTTGTTGTGTGTGTTGAGGGGGGGGGGGGGGGTGGCTAACGCATGAAGTTGTTGCACATATCTATGAATGTGAATAAGGGAATAAGAGGTAGTAAGCATTTATTTTGAAGACATGACTCGAGAAGTGTTTGAAAACCATGCAAGATATGTGGCGCACTGCACAGGTGCGCTTCGATATGGCGCTGGAAGCGAATGGCTCGTGTGGCGAGGGCGCGTACCGCACCACAGCCAACAGCTCCAGCAGCCCCGCCTTCTGTGTGCCCTGCCCTGCCGGCTACTTCAGCCCTGACGGTAACGTACTGGAAAAAATCTTACTGCGAATTGCACTATTGATAGTAATACCATGATGTTTTTTTACTTTAAGTTCACACACAACACACACATACATGAACTATATAATGCACTGCTGCCAGGTATCGGGAAGTGTCGGCCCTGTGAGCGCGGTTCCATCAGCGCGGCTGCGGGTGCCTCTAAGTGCACGCTCTGCCCTTTCGAAACCTACACGCGCACAAGCGGCAGCTCCCAGTGCGTTGCCTACGAGGTTAATGTGAGCCTCAACTTGGGCGCGCAATACGCTGTCAGGAGCTTGTCGGGGCTCTTTGGTGTGCTGTGCTTTTCCTGTGCATACATGATCATGAAGCACAGGAACTCCAAGCTCATCAAGGCCTCGTCGTTTGTCTTCAATGTGGTCTTGATCTTGGCATGCTCAGTGGTCTGTTTGTCCACGATCCTATTTTCGATCCTTCCTGGTCCTAACAATTGGATATGTGCAATGAGATGGTACGTGCACGAAAAACCTTGCCTCATATTTTTGCTCTGACGTGTGAACTACTCTCTGCTGGCCATAAACTTTTCATATGAGCAAATGTATTTCGGAATGCAGGTGGATGCCTTGCATTGGCGCTTCCACCATCTTTGGGGCTCTCTTCTCCAAAACATACCGGCTGCACATGATATTCCGAATTTATGAAACCAAGCAGAAGGTAAAAATATGCTTGCTGCTATACGAGCGGCCAGATAGCCAGACAAATATATGGTTGTTTTTTCTATTCACGTTAAGCCACTTCACTACACCCTTCGGCCCCCCCTTTCCCGCGCGCCCCTATCCCTATTTCTCCTTCATTGTCAACAACCCCTGTTGCACATGTCGATTTACTTCATTGCAAACCCCCCCCCCCCCCCCCACCCCAAAAAATTTATAAAAAAAACGCACACTCCTCTTCATCCCATCAACCTGCGTCTCTGAGCTCCCCTCCTCGCATGTTCAGTCAATATTGCATCATGGCTTGAATGTAAAATACAGGTGCCGCACGCTATTCGTTTCAAAGACACAAAGGTGGCCTTCATGGTGCTCTCTTTCATCGGTGCCACTAGCTTCATGCTGGGCCTCTTTTTCATCATCGATCCCCCATTCTATGATAGAATGAAGTACAGGTTCGAAGGACAGGTACGCTACAAATCCAAATCACGCACACGCACATTTCCGCTATTATATTCCTAGCACTGCAATTTCATGTGAGACAAAATATCCCCATAGGCTCGTGCGCACATGGCCTGCGCACCACGTGCAAAAGCATACTTGTTAGAAACAGATTGCCAGTTAACAGTAGTAGGCTGCAGGCAAAACAGAGAAGTTTCCAATTACCAGGACAGGCATTTAGAAGATAGACCTTTGACATGTTCATGAATTTCTGCGGATGCACGCTTTCCTGGCCTCAAATTCCAGGAAGCTGCTAGTGCACCAAATTGCAAAAATCCCATCTTTGCATGTGTATGCGCAGAATTTCTTCACCTACGTCGACGGCTGCCACATTAGTAAAGTGTTCAATCCATTGATTTTCGCGTCCTTTACCATACTTCTCTGTGGGCAAAGTTACCTGGCCTTCCGCGTGCGCAAGCTGCCTACAGTGTTCAATGAGTCTCAGCTGATTGCCTGGCTGCTCTACAACACCGTCTTCGTGGGCCTGGTGGGAATCATGGTGGACTACATGTTGGAAGATACCGCCCTCACTCCCAAAATGATGGTGCGCTCTATTGCGATACTCATCGGCTCGATAACACCGGTACATTTGGCTCTACATTTTTTCCTTCGATAATGAAAGATATTTTTGATTGAGTAGGTGTTCGTGCTCTATGCGCCCAAGTTTATGGAAATCTACAGGTCCTTTTTGCTCTACATTCTTTTCCCCTCATCTCTGTCCCTTGCTGTATTGGAAAATATGTTTGCATACCTTATTTTATCTTTTCGCGGCTTTCCACGGCATCCATTGCCGTCCATTATTCTCCATGCCTTATCAGTCTCTCTTAGCTTTCACGGTAGTATTCCCTCCTACCCCCTCTTTCATTTATCTCTTTCTCGCGCGCGCGCATTCTCTCTTTCCATTTCAATTTCTTTCTCTCCTTTTATAGGAATAAGATGAACGACTCCAAGTACACCACCGACTCGGGCAAGACCGGTAGTGCAACCCATGGGCGAACGCACACGAACACAGTCCCGGTGAGTCAACCTCTGTCTGCATTCATTAGCCAAGAACGAAATATCGCATTGTGGGTTTAGGATCGCTCCAAGGCTCACGACCCCATAACCAAGATCAACCCGCAGCACCTGCGCTCCGACCATCGCTCGGACCTGCGCTCAGACGTGGGACCCTCGCACCACTCCAAGAAGTCCAATGTGGACTCCATCTTGGGACTGGGCGCAAACATGAGCCGCCATGAATCCAACCTGAACAACTCTGGCGTTGGCACCTCCGATTGGATTGATGATGTACCTTTCCTGCTCCGTGTCACTCATCACAGTTTAATTTCATCTCCTTTTTTTGCATTCATGTTTTTGCTTTTGGTTTTAATTTGAGTGCGCTTTGCTGACGCGCGTTAGCGCCGCGCATAAAGTGATCTTCCAATCCCTGCCGTGCACGGTTTGTCTGTCCCTTCTTGGATACCTGTACCATTTGCCGTGGCTATCCATACGCTAATATGTAACAAGCTGATCACCTTAGCTCAGAGACCTTGCCTCGCACTTATGATAATATAATCACACTTTTTGTGTATTTGCTGCGGTCACAATCATCCATATCTTGAAATTTTGAACTGAAAGCCACAGGCTTTGAATTGTGTTTTAGATCGTTTTTGTACCGGACTCAGAAGTGGCTGGTGAGGAGACCTTCACAGTGGACTTTTCTAACGAACCCTTGTATGCCGGAGCTGCCAGGGGCGCACAGCGGATGTCAGGTCGGAACCAAGGTACGTTTTCGATGGCCAAAAAAACGCAAATGTCAAGGGAAAAAACGCAAATGTCAAGGGATACTGCAGATACTACGAATGTCAAGGGATACTGCATAAATAACCAACGCTAAGATTATCTTGGTGAAAAATATATCTGAACTCGTTTGTACAGCTATTGGGGACAGCATGCAAGCTGCTTGTGAACATGCGACAAGCCCGACATAAGCCGCATTCGTCCTACAAAGGAACAAGAGAAAGAGTGCAGACAATCACATATTCTCAACTCTCTTCACCCTTTCATTCCTTCCTCAAACCTTTGTTCTCTCTCATTCTGTCTTTCTGTCTCGCTCTGTTCTTGTTTCTCTTCTTTTATTGGTTGCGAACAGCTGTGTTGATCGGTGGTTGCAGACTCAAACGTGGTGGTCATATCGACGTCCAAAGGCACCCATCCAGAGCTGCATCCTGAGCTAAGGTCCAAACTGAGCTGATAGGACCTGCGCGCACAAGCGAGCGAGCAAGAGAGAGAGAGAGAGAGAGAGAGAGAGAGAGAGAGAGAGAGAGAGAGAGAGAGAGAGAGAGAGAGAGAGAGAGAAAGAGAGAGAGAGAGCGGGAGCGAAAGAGGTCACGACAATGCTACTTCTTAACTTCGTCTCTTTCTCCTTCTTTCTCTCTCTTTCTCTCTTTCTCTCTTTCTCTCTTTCTCTCTTTCTCTTTCTCTCTCTCTCTCTCTCTCTCGCTCTCGCTTTCTCCTTTTTTTCCCTGTCCCCCCCCCCCCCTTTTTTTTTTTTTTTTTCAGCAGCTCACCCAGTGTCGCAGCACCTTTGGAAAAGGCGGAGGATAGCACGCGCCCGTTGGCGGTCCACGCTCCAGGTTATCGCGCAGGTCCGCTGGCCACGCCTCTGAGCGACTTGGCCACCGCTGTCCACATTGCTCTTACGCATGCTTTGGTGTGTTCCGGTTTTGCTCTTGCTCCCTGTTGCTGTTTTGTTTCTGCGTGTGCCCAAAAAAAGTCGTAGACCAAGGAAGCCTGCATTATTATTTTTACTTACTAAATTACTTACTTAGTAATTATAATTATTATAGTATTTTTATCATTATTTGTATAACTTGTTATTATTATCGTAATTTCGGGTCAAGCATAATTGTCGTTGTTATTGTTACTCTTTGTTTGTTTGTTCAATATTCTTTCTATCCTCCCATTTCTGTAAATCAATCTTTCATTTCTCTCTCTCTCTCTCTCTCTCTCTCTCTCTCTCTCTCTCTCTCTCTCTCTCTCTCTCTTCTCCTGCTCTGTGTCTGCCAGTTCGCAACTCCGCCCCGAGCATCCACGTGGTGCATGACCACTCTTCCGGCGACCTGCCCAAGCTGCCCAAAGTCGGCGCATCCCGCGCCACCTCCGACTCCGCCCCGAGTTCGATCATCCACGTGGTGCATGACCACTCTTCCGGCGACCTGCCCAAGCTGCCCAAAGTCGGCGCATCCCGCGCCACCTCCGTGCATGACCACTCTTCCGGCGACCTGCCCAAGCTGCCCAAAGTCGGCGCATCCCGCACCACCTCCGCCGACCTGGCCAAGCTGCCCAAAGTCGGCGCATCCCGCGCTACCTCCGCGCCACGCTCGGTCCGGAAGGGAGAGAGAGAGAGAGAGAGAGAGAGAGAGAGAGAGAGAGAGAGAGAGAGAGAGAGAGAGAGAGAGAGAGAGATAGAGAGAGAGAGAGAAAGAGAGAGAGGAAGGAGGAGGGAGGGAGAGAGAGAGAGAGAGAGAGAGAAAGAGGAAGGAGGAGGGAGAGAGAGAGAGAGAGAGAGAGAGAGAGAGAGAGTATATACATTATTATGACACGATGCTGTTCGTGTCCCAGTGTAATGATGTATATGAATAATAAATATATGTGGCATTCGGTGTCGTTTGTATGCAGATGGACGACTATATACATAATATGATATTAATGAGCATGGACGTACCATGCATGCATAAATCAATTCAAAAAAGTGTGGGATATGTTCATGTGTGTATGTGTATAGCCGATGTCCAAAACCAAGGCCATCCGTACCACCTCGGCGCCGCGCACGGTCAAGATCTTTGTCTTGATGAATGTGGAAATGCCTTGTTTACAATCTAACACAATGTACTTCATAAGATGTGTGCGAAAAGTGTGTTTCCATGTCCGCGCCCGCTTGCCTTCTTTCTCTCTTCCATGCACTCAATCATATCTGCCTCACGATCAACTGTTGTTTCTCGCTGGCAGACCGTTGGTCGGCCCGTGCTAGAAGCTAGCCAATCCCCTATGGTCTCAGGACGGTCACTGCAATCCGACCAATCCCCTAGGGCCTCAGGACGGTCACTGCATCCTATTGCATCCTATCCAACTATGCCTCCGTCGTCCACCCATCCATCCGTCCGTTTTTTCATTCATCCATCCAGCCGGTTATATTCTTCCATCATCCATTCATATATTTATACTGTTACCCATCCCGCCCATCCATCTATCAGTCCATTCTTTACAATGTAATCTAATCTAATCTCATTCTAATCTTATTCTAATCTATATAATCTTTCCATCTATTTGCCAAACTTATTGTTTTCCTAAACTTTCTATTGAACTCTTGCCTTTCTCTTCTCTTGCGCAGAAAGTCGTACAAGGCGCTTGCGCATGTGGGGACCCTAATCCATGCCCCAGCGGTCTCCTCTCTCTCTCTCTCTCTCTCTCTCTCTCTCTCTTTCTCTCTCTCTCTCTCTCTCTCTCTCTCTCTTTCTCTCTCTCTCTCTCTCTCTCTTTCTCTCTCTCTCTCTCTCTCTCTCTCTCTCTCTCTCTCTCTCTCTCTCTCTCTCTCTCTCTCTCGGACTCGCTCTCTCTATTTTTCTCGAATCCCACGACTAAGGTTCCTGTTAGATATGTACATACCCTTACATATACACCTGTAGACATGCATGCATACTCATTCTCGGTCGCCCGCGTTCTCTTTCCTGCTTGCCCTCTTCATCTTCAAACAAAGTTGCTGATCTTTGTGAATTTCTTCCGTAGGGTCACATGCCCTCCTTGACTGCACTCGACGACACGGAAGACGATAACATCTACACAGCATGATCTGTTGTTACTCCTGCGGTTTCTATTATGGAGGCTACTGCTGCTAGAAGGTTAATGTATTCACGACTGACCTTTATCGTCGAATGGAAGGTGAATGGAGCAGTAACCATCTCTGAGGCTGCTGGCATTGGCACGGCTGGCGTAGTGCATCAACCTGCCACATATCTACCAGCGGTTTGTTTGTTTATTCCAAAGTGGAAGCCCAGTGGCAGTCTCTTGAGAAATAACATGCATGTGTAAAATGCTACATTGCATGCTTGCATTATCCATAACTGAAAAACATACACTGATTCGTGCTTACAAAATTAAGTGAATACTAGCTATTCGTAACACTACTTAGGAAATGTATTCAGCATTTCACAATTTGTTTCTGGTTAGTATTCAAACTCGTGTGTTTATTATAACATTATTAACCCGTATAATTATAACTTAAAGCCGACTACTAATTGATTTAAAAAAAATTAATTATAACTTGTATTATATCGACATGCATGTGTATTAATAAATTACTAAACCACATGCTTGCATTATTCATTTACTGCAAAATATACATTCGTGCTTACACTTCAGAAAATTTAGTGAATGAATCATAGTACTACAGCTAGCAAATATGCTCACATATATATGTAGTTAGCTCCCTACTACTGATCAAAATGCTAGTAAACTTTTGCATACTTTTTTTTTGAAATATGATATTTTAATATTGAACTTTGATGTAGCAAAAGGATTTTATATGAAATTCAGTGTTAGACATTCAAAACTTACCTCAAACATCAATCTCAAAAATTCCATGTTCAAGCCGGCCCAACATTTTTGAGCGTGAAGTTTCACGATTGCCTAGGAAATTCTACTGGTTTTTTGGTGGAGTTGTGGCAATAATACTATCACTGGAAAAATGGTGTCAGAGGATCCCATACTCAGTGACACATGACTAGTTTCTGATGTGTAAGGGACGCGTAATGAATGAAGAAGGTAAGAATTCAGTTCACTCGGAGTGACTTCAAGGAACATATGTATGTAATTTTTAGTAAAATAACAATTTCAAAGCCTTTACACACCAACTGAGTTGAAAGTATATGCTTAGCGTGTCAAAGTGAAAGCCGGTCGTAATGAGTCAAGCCAAACTTGAAATTGAAAAAATTATCATCATCATAGAACTTCTAAGAATCAGTGTATATATTATCCATTAAATGTTGCTGGAACGAGTCAATTTAACTAGTATGTTCACCGGCTAGACAGTCACCGGGAACCTCCCTGAATTTTTGTATTATGGCTTCAAACTCATGATTTTTAATCGTATAAAGTCAAGTTAAATATTAATATATTATTAATAATATATTTAATTTACTTCAAGTTATTAATATTCCAGGGGGAGTGTTAGAACTATAATCTTAATCATGTTAATCGTTAAGGACCGGCCGTATCAGAGCCTAGTAACGGTGTCGGTAGAGCCATTACTTACGATCCGGCTAGTCATCACCGTTACGCGGCGTGTTCTGTTGGCGCCTTTCAAAGTTCTTTAGTATCATAAGTTACTTGAAAGCTGTAGTAGTATGCTGTCACAAGTCGGAGTGTTGTAGCTATTAATATCGGAGTAGGTCATTATATTAATAACTTGAATAGTCGGTGGTCTGAGTAACAGTCACTAGCCACTGACTGAACATATCAGTAAGTTTTCAACTTGACTACCGGCCCCCGCGCAACCGTGACTTCATATCATATTGTATGTTGCCATCCACCGTCGGATGATCAGCCTCACAACTTGTGACACTCACTTTCTTTCAACTGATGGCCGCCGGCGGCAGACTTAGGCTAGTAAGAGTTGAATTGAAAACTTACTAAAGTTGCTGTCGCAGTGTACTTGCCACTCAGGCTTCAAGTTGCCGCAGTGCCAGAGTCTGCCACTTGAAGGCAGGGCCCGGATGCCATCGGCCGGGATTCACGCCACCGGGAACCGACGCCGCTGGTAAGCTGAGATATTAATATTAATATTTCAAGTTTTGACGGACGGCCTCGGAGGCTCCACCGTAGGCTGATTGACTTTTAAGATGTTTGGCGGTCCGGATGTCACCTGTGACGGCGGCAGGAGATAAATCATCACTATCACTGACTAATATGAATTTCATGAAGCCTCCGACAATTTAAATGGCTGGTACAGTGCAGCGGGCATCAGCACGCCTGTGGCCGACTGATGGTGTAAAATTGAATCAAGTCACACGGGGCTGAGCTTATTATGATCATTAATTGATACCGAGTGATTATTATTAATACTGGCACCCATTAACGTATCCCTAATCTTAGATTAGAGAGGTAGTAAAGATACATTAATGCGGATAGATCATATCTAAGTTTAGACATAGATTTAGGGATAGATTAGAGTGACAGAAATGAGGCAGATTAGACAGATTAGACAGGCTGAAATTTTGTCGCTGATTTTTCTTAGTCATTTTCCCCGAGTTTGTTCGTTTGTTTGTTTTCAATCATGATGCAAATCATCGACGGTCACTGTTTTCAAGAATAACTTGCCACTCGCAGGTGTGTCTTTCGGGTCGTCAACGCAACCGCGGCCAGGTGAGCAACCCCAGCCTCCGTGACCTTCCTGCATAAGTCAAGGTTAAGGTACTGGAGCGGAAGCGGAGACAAATGAGCGACCCCGGCATCCGTGATTTGCCTACATCCCGCAAGATTGAGATGCTGGAGGGGCAGGGCGGCCAAGTGAGCCAGCCCGGAGTCTGTGACTTCCCTGCAATGGCTAAGATTTAGGTGCTGCAGGGGCAGAGCGGCCAGGTGAGCAATTCCAGCGTCCGTGACATGTATGCAGAAGCCAAGATTGAGGTGTTGCAGGGGCAGTGCGGACAGGTAAGCAAGCCCAGCGTCCGTAACATGCATGCATCGTCTGAGATCGAGGTGTTGGAGGGGTAAAGCGGCCAGATGCGCTAGTCCAGCGTCCGTGATTTCCTTACACTCCCCGATATTGAGGTGCTGAAGTGGTAATTTAGCTAAATAAGCCACACCAGCGTCCGTGACTCGGTTGCAGAACCAAAGATCGAGATACTGCAGTGGGAGGGAAGCGAGGTGAGAAAGTCCAGCGTCCGTGATTTGGCTACATCCGATCAGGTCAAGGTGCTGCAGGGGAACTGCAGACAGGTGAGCGAGCCCCGTGTCCCGGACTTCTGTACATCCTCTAAGATTGAGATTGTGCAAGGGAAGTGCGGCTAAGTGAGCAAGTCCGACGCCCGTTACTTCCCCGCAGTGGCTAAGGTTGAGGTTTTGGAGAGGAAGAGCAGTCAAATGAGCAAGCCCAGCGTCCGTGACTTGGCTGCATGCACTGAGACTGAGAGTCCGAAGGGGTAGGGCGGCCAAGTGAGCAATGCCGGCGTCCTGTACGAATGTATATAGGTAGATAGGTAGGTAGGTAGGTAGGTAGGTAGGTAGGCATGTACGTACGTACCTACGTACATATGTATGTATGCCGGCGTCCTGTACGAATGTATATAGGTAGATAGGTAGGTAGGTAGGTAGGTAGGTAGGTAGGTAGGTAGGCATGTACGTACGTACCTACGTACATATGTATGTATGTATGTATGTATGCATGTCATGTAATGTAATGTACCGTGATGTGTGAGCAGAATTCGAGGTCCAGCTGCTCCAGGGGTAGGGAAGCTAAGTGTGCCAACCCAGCGTCCGTGATGTGCTTGGAATGCACGGTCAGGTCACGGACCCCAAGCATTTTTAACAAAACTAACATCGAGTCGGTGGTCGTATCGGGGAGAAATACTTTGCCAAACGTCACCTTGCTCTCACACCAAAACTGCGACAGGCAGGCCAACGGACCACAATTCTTAAAACCTCTTAGATCAAGCGTCTGCAATCCCGTCCACATGTTCGGGTCTTTCAGAACACCCACCAGGCCTTTGCAGACACACGGCAGCGGCAGAAGCCCCGCCCAGCCGATGCAGTCACGAACGATGCGCCATGCATCGCTCGACAGCGCGACAAGAAAGCTCTGCGAGTGAGTGTGCGCATGCTTGCGCATTATCACAACCGCTTCGTGGTAAGTGATCTTTTCCTCGGCATGTTTCGCATTCATTTTCTGAGGCAAAAAGCACACGCAAAACGACGACGGTATTAAATTACATGACATTACATTACATGACATTACATATAAAGAACTGTGCATACATGAAGTGAATGAGTGTTACAGCACACAAAATGACAGTAGTATATGGCATGAATGATCGTATCATAGCGAGGGGATATGATATCGTCTGGAGGATGTTGTGGTTGCGGAGCGATTAAGTAACTGTAAGCAGTAGCAGGTCCTGTATGTTGCGTTGCGATGCCGTTATGATGATGCTAGCTGTATGTTGCGTTGAAATGCCGTCCTGGGGGGGGGGGGGGGGGGGGCTTTGACAGCATCGTTTTCTTTTTTCTTTCGTTATCATTTGATTATATTTGCGGAAACAGTTGGCGAAATTTTCTGGGTTTTATGCGTCTTTTCGTCTGTTTGCATGTGTGTGTGTGTGTGTGTGTGTGTGTGTGTGCGTATCTTTGTCAGTGTATATTCCTGCATTTTGGTATTTGTGTTCCAGAACCAAAACTAAAACTGAAAAATCAACAACAACAACAGCAGCAACAACAACAACAACGACGACGACGACAACAACAACAACAACGACGACGACAACACGTCGACAACAACGACAACGAACGACAACGACAGTGAAAAAGCGATAACGACAACGACAACACAACAACAACAACAACAACAACAACAACAACAACAAGGACAAGAACAAGAACAAGGACAAGAACAAGAACAAGGAAAAGAACAAGAACAAGAACAGAACAAAATAACAAGAACAAGAACAAGAACAGCAGCATAAACAAGAACAAGAACAAGAACAAGGACAAGAAGAACAAGGAGAAAACAACAACAACAGCTACAACAGCAACAGCAACACAACAACAATAACAACAACAACAACAGCATTATTGTCTTTGAGCCTTAGACTTCTATAGTACAATAAATTTGGCGTCCCGACGGCCGGGGATGATAGGACGAAAGTCTTGAAGTAGCAGTTATTACTTTTTGGTGGTTAGCAACACACCATCTTATCCTTGGTTTCACTTATTAAATTGAACAACAACAACAACAGCAACAACAACAACAACAACAACAACAACAACAACAACAACAACAACAACAACGTTTTCCCATGGGCCACGGCGAGTTTCTCCTCCTCCTTCATCTTCCTTCTTTGTTCCTCTTCATCCTTCCTTGCTGGCTAGTTCTCTTGATCTGGCCTGCTCTCTTCGCTACTTTTCCTCTTCTCCCTCTTGTTGTTGTAGTTCTACTATAGTTTATGCTCTCTTGCTCTTTCCCTCTGTCTCTACTTTTGTTTTGGAGCCTTAGAATTCTACAGTGCCATGAATTAGCTCCGGCCGATGACAGGACGTAAGTCTTGAAGTGGCAGTTATTATATTCTTGGTCGTAAGCCACACACCATCTTTTCATTGGTTTGAGTTATTAATTTTTATTGCACAACAACAACAACAACAACGTTAGCCATGCACCACATCATGCAATTGATAGTTACTTTAATTAAATTCTTGACAACAAAAACAACAACAACAACAACAACAACGACGACAACAACAACAACAACAACGACGACAACAACAACAACAACAGTTTTTGTTTAAATTTTATTATTATTATTATTATTATTATTATTATTATTATTATTATTATTATTATTATTATTATTATTATTATTATTATTATTATTATTATTATTATTATTATTATTATTATTATTATTATTATTATTATTATTATTATTATTATTATTATTATTATTATTATTATTATTATTATGGACACCGTGATAGCCCAGTGGTCAAGTTCTACCATCTGAGCCCTGTCGCCAGTTCGATTCCCGTCGGTGCCACCAGTATTTTCATTGAACATACCGGTCTATTTCTGGACCAGTATTTTCATTGAACATACCGGCCCGTCTGGAAGTGTTGGAACTGCCCTTGCGGGGGTGTCATTAGAGCTTATCGTCAATTCTTCGTACTCCCCTCACGGGTGAGACGATGGAGGCGCATGTGCAGAAATGCATCAGCCATTGACAGAGAGGCACTATTATTATTATTATTATTATTATTATTATTATTATTATTATTATTATTATTATTATTATTATTATTATTAAATTGAATAACAACAACAATTGAACAATAATACCAACATTTTAATCATTTTGTTTAAATTTTATAATTAAATCGAACAACAACAACAACAACAACAACAACAACAACAACAACAACAACAACACTTGTCTTTAAGAGGCGCTCGAAGGCCGTTAGCCATGCACCACCATGCCATTGGTTTAATTACTTGAATTAAATTTAACAACAACAACAACAACAACAATAACAACAACAATATTTTAATTACTTTGTTTAAATTTTATCATCATTGTTATTCATTGAACAACAACAACCAATAACAACAGCAACAACAACAACAACAACAACAACAACAAAAACATTTTGGTCGATAGCCACACTCCAACTAGTTATTGAATATTAATGATTAAATTGAACAACAACAACAAAACAACAACAACAACAACAACAACAATAACAATAACATTTTAAATACTTTGTTTAAGTTTTATTATTATTATTAAATACAACAACAACAACAAGAACAAAAACAAAAACAAGAAAAACAACAACAACAACAACATGCTCTGGCGTCGCGAGTCGGCCGGGGATGATTAGACATCTACTTGTCTTTAAGTGGGTTTAAGGCCGTTATCCATGCACCATCATGCCACTGGTTTAATTACTGTAATTAAATTTACAACAACAACAACAACAACAACAACACTGCCCCCCGAATTCGCTTATCGATGTGTCGTTTGCCACGCCCACGGCGGAGTCAGTGGTTCGCACTGCTGGCACTGTTCCCCTTGCAGCAGCAACTGCGAGGGAAAACATCAAAAGAAGGCGGTACGGTGAATTGGCAACCCAACTTGACATGTCCCTTGTCCCCTTGAGCCATCAGGAGCGCTAGGACGATCTGCGCTTAAATTCCTACGTCGAGTGAAGATTTTTAGAGACACTCTCTCCAGAGGTGCCTCTATCCATCCCTCACGCACCCGAGCCCATCAACAGCTTGATGGCAGCTTCCCTGAGACTGGTAACGGGCTCACAGAATACTTTCGGGCAGCCTCTTCTGTTCTCGTTGCCCAAACGAATGCACGGATTCTTGACCGTGCGCGGCAGGAAATGTGGGACACCTTCGAATCTATGGTGTTGAACTAATCGTGCCCAGTACTAGTTCTCCAGTTCTCTCTTCTCTCTTTCTTTCTCTCCCTCTCTTCTCTCTCTTTCCCTCTTATGCTTTCCCCTCTTTTATTTCTTGTGCTGTCTGTGACCCTTACGTCACAGCCTACTCGCCCCTCCTCTCTAGTGGGACTGCCTCTCCCCGCTTCTCTATGCCTTCCCGACCCAGTTAGCGTGCCAGGGGGTGCACCTTCTCTCGCTATCTTCCCTTCCTTAGGCCAGATGGTAGGGCCTAACTCTCCCTATCCTTCCTGACCCTCTTGCACAGGTTCTTAGTCCTAGTTCCACAGGTCGGGCCCATGGCCATCGCAGGTTACCTTGTAGCCATGGGGCGGGCGTCCACCACTTGTGTGTATGCTAGGCTATGCTACTTTGTGTCGCTTACTCTGGCTCTGAAGGTTTTCTTTACAGTTCTACCCTTCGGCCTCCAGCGCTTGTGACTAATTGCTGGCGTTTGCCTACCCCATACTATGTTCTTAGTATCGCGCGTGAGCATCTCACTTTTTGCTCGAACACTGCTCTCATGGTCTCGGCGAGTCTCTACTCCTCCTTCCTCTCCCCTCTCTGTCTTCCTCTTCTCCTTCTAGGTAGGCTAGTTCTCCTCGTTCTTGTCTGCCTCCCTCACTGACTTGCCTCCTCTCTCTCCCCTGTTGTTGGCCACTATAGTGCACGTTCTTTGGCTCCCTTTTCCTCTATCTATATTTATTGTTTTTGAGCCTCTGGATCATATAGTGCAGTGAGCAAGCTCTGGCGTCTCGAATCGGCACGGGATGACTAGATAATTATCTGGAAGTGGCGTATATCTGGGGGGTATACACATACGAGCCGAAAGCCACACACCAACTTGCCACTGATTTAGTTAATATTATTATCAATATTAATTAGATTGTTCTGCAACTGTTGTATTATTATCATTAATATTATTATTAATATTAATTATAATAATATTAATTATTATAATATTAATTAGATTGTTCTGCAACTGTTGTATTATTATCATTAAATTTTACAACAACAACAACAACAACAACACTAACAACACTAACAACAACAACAACAACAACAACAACATTCCAATGCAAGTCTAATGCACCAAGTACTGACACCTCCAGCTTCTGGCTTTCCACGACAATCAGACTCACTGACAATTACATCAGGCAGTTGCACACAGGCACACACTTCAACAAGAGATACTAGACGAGACAGACAGGCACTGCAACAAGAGAGAGGAAAGACAGCACCCGCTGCGCCGTCACTGCAAATGGTGCTGTAAATAGGCCGCAAGGTGTGTGAGATAGTAGTAGTAGTAGTAGTAGTAGTAGTAGTAGTAGTAGTAGTAGTCAGGATTACCTAGTTAAATCAAAAAAGCCTTGTGTTTTGCGATTTGTGTAATACGTTCTGCTCTCCACTCTTATGGTGAAGCTGTAATTCGGGTTAAAACATAAATTTAACGCGGTTATGATTGCAAACACTGCATCATTATCGGGTTATTTTTATCGTTTTTCCCGTTGGCTGAATAAGAAAAAACAGTTACCCTTCCTAGCCTAGCCTAGTGGTAGTTTAATAGGAAAGCAGTTCCCTTTACAGAAACTAAATAGGAAAGCAGTTCCACAGTAGTTCCCTTTACAGAAACTATATCCCGAGATACCGCCAACGAGGTGTGTGAGATCCCGCCAACGAGGTGTGTGAGATCCCGCTGCCGGTTATTCAACCGAGACACCAACCAGAGCCACCTGAGCTAAGCTAGTACAGAGATAACCTCTGCGTTGAGATAAACCGGTATTGCGTGGATTTTGGCTGCTGCTTTGTTGATCAACAAAAAATGCCGCTTAGTGAAATGGGGTGTCCTGGCCAAATACAGTAAGGTGCAGTGACAAATTACAGGGGGGGGGGGGGAGGGGGGTGGTAACTTTCCCCACTTTTGGTTGAGTCTTAAAATTATATATACTGTTACACCCCTCTTTTCACCGAGTCTCGACTACAACGGACTCCCACCCCGACAAATTTCTCGTTAGGAATAGGGGGACTGCTTTCCTATTAAACTACTACTACTACAGACTTACTACCTCCCCCTCTCTGGCACAAATTCTAACTAATAAAAAAAGGTCTGATCGTACATCGCTCAATGTTATGTTATGTTATGTTATGTTATGTTATGTTATGTTATGTTATATGTTATGTTATATGTTATGTTATGAAATGTTATGTTATGTTAGAAGTCTTGTTATGTTATGTTATGTTATGTTATGTTGTTATGTTATGTTGTTATGTTATGTTATGTTATGTTTTGTTATATGTTATGTTGTATGTTATGTTATGTTATGTTATGTTATGTCATGTTATGTTGTGTTATGTTATGTTATGTTATGTTATGCTATGTTATGTTATGTCATGTTATGTCATGTTATGTCATGTTGTGTTATGTTATGTTATGTTATGCTATGTTATGTTATGTTATGTTATGGCATATTTATCTTATCTTATCTTATCTTATCTTATCTTATCTTATCTTATCTTATCTTATCTTATCTTATCTTATCTTATCTTATCTTATCTTATCTTATCTTATCTTACCTTACCTTACCTTACCTTATCTTACCTTACCTTATCTTATCTTATCTTATCTTATCCTATCCTATCCTATCCTATCCTATCCTATCCTATCCTTTCCTTTCCTATCCTATCCTATCCTATCCTTATCCTCATCCCTATCCCTATCCTTATCCTTATCCTTTATCCTTTATCCTTTATCCTTTATCCTTAATCCTAATCCTAATCCTAATCCTAATCCCTGATCCCTGATCGCTGATCGCTGATCGCTGATCGCTGATCGCTGATCCCTGATCCCTGATATCTGATATCTGATCCCTGATAACTGATCCCTGATAACTGATCCCTGATATCTGATCCCTGATATCTGATCCCTGATATCTGATCCCTGATCCCTGATCCCTCCCTCCCTCCTCCCTCCTCCCTCATCCCTCATCCCTCCTTCATCCCTCATCCCTCCTCCCTCCTCCCTCCTCATCCCTCATCCCTCATCCCTCCTCATCCCTCATCCCTCCTCATCCCTCATCCCTCCTCATCCCTCATCCCTCCTCATCCCTCCTCATCCCTCATCCCTCCTCATCCCTCATCCCTCCTCATCCCTCCTCATCCCTCATCCCTCCTCATCCCTCATCCCTCATCCATCCATCCCTCATCCCTCCATCCCTCATCCCTCCATCCCTCATCCCTCCATCCCTCCATCCATCCCTCCATCCCTCATCCCTCATCCCTCCTCATCCCTCATCCCTCCTCATCCCTCATCCCTCCATCCCTCATCCCTCATCCCTCATCCCTCATCCCTCCATCCCTCCATCCCTCATCCCTCCATCCCTCCATCCCTCATCCCTCCATCCCTCCTCCCTCATCCCTCATCCCTCATCCATCCATCCCTCATCCCTCCATCCCTCATCCCTCCACTATCTATCTATCTATCTATCTATCTATCTATCTATCTATCTATCTATCTAGTGTGAGATGGCGGTAGAGTCTGATGGCGTCGCTGGCTTCTCTGTCCCCTTCCCATCTATCTATCTATCTATCTATCTATCTATCTATCTATCTATCTATCTATCTATCTATCTATCTATCTAGTTTGAGATAGCGATGGAGTCTGACGGCGGCACTGGCTTCTCTGTCCCCTGTCCCCTTCCCATCTATCTATCTATCTATCTATCTATCTATCTATCTATCTATCTATCTATCTATCTATCTACCTACCTACCTACCTACCTACTTACCTATCTATCTATCTATCTATCTATCTAGATCTATCTATCATGCACATACTTAGCAAGTTTCCGGGGCCCGAATCAACCTTCGCCGCGGCGCTTCTCATCCTCCCCCTCAACTTTGTAAAATTGTGCAACTGAATGGTTATTACAACTTAACGGGGGGGGGGGGGGGGGGGGGGGGGGGAAGAGAAAGGTGAAAGTCCAGGCATGTCATGCTCCCTTCGCTTTCCCGGGTCCCTGACCCGCATCTGCTACCGCGCCTCAAACTTTTCGACGTTGAGGGTCGGCAGCACTTGCAACAGCTCTGGTAACATGGGTCCACCCGCTCAAATCACCTATATCACTCCCCTCGATGTACAGTATGCGAGAAATATAGTATACGAGAATTAATACAATCCGCTTCTGAGAATATAATTATAAATGATCATAGCGTGAATATTTATGAGGGAAATACCCGGTACTTACAACGCGACTTTAACACCAAACTTTGCGAGAAATTCTTTCACCAACTTCACCGAGATTTGGTCAGCCAGGTAATTGAATTTCTCGTGCGTGAAATTTATTTTGGTAAATAAATCTGCGATGTTTTCCTCCGTCGGTACCCGGAACAACTTGACAATTCCCTCCTTAACCAACTTTTCGAGCAGGTGGTACCTGACATCGATATGTTTGGTTCTGGACTCCCCTAATCCCCTTTCTGAGAGGATGATAGTCCCCTCATTGTCCTCGAACAATGGGGTGGAACCTCTAATATGGGCAAACCGATGTCTCGGAGAGACTGTCTTAAAGCAAGCAACTCCCTTACTGCTTCGTTAGCGGATAAGGTCTCTGACTCAAGGGTAGATTGAGCTATTAAAGTTTGAAGTTTAGAGAACCATGCCACCGGTGCCCCGTTGAAGAGAAAGATGTACCCGGAACGGGACTTCCTTGTAACATTTTCTCCGGCAAAGTCTGAGTCGACGTATCCCACGAGGGGGTGTTCGTCTATAAGTTTTTCGACATTGGCGATAACACTGACTGGCATTGAAAGCATTGACTTCTGTGGCTTCACATGAATAAAGCTCAAGCGCCTTTTCTGCGGCCGACGGTCCTTCGGCCGGTCTCCATGATTTGGGGGTTTTGGGGACAAAGAACCCTTCAGTCAACATCATGACTAACTTCCTATCACCCCGTTTGAAATATAGTGCTCTCGGGGTCAATAACCATAGAAACATACGGTGAACGATAGCATAAGATATTTCAGGGGATGGGACTTGTTGTTTTGTAGCTATACTCAAAGGACAGATCAAGAGAGGTCGGGTGTGAAAAACAAGGAAGATAAGCATGCCAATGAAACATCTAAGGTCATATTTGAGCAGACGGTGATCAACTTTCAGGGGGGCAGGGTTTTCCGAGGTGAAGGGGGTTTTAGCAGGCACCTCCTTCATATAATCTAACTCATCTAAGATGAGAAGTTCATATTTTCGTTGATGCAGTAAAATCCCTTTCTCAGATTGGACAATTTGAATGTTCTTGAATTCCGTGGCCTTCCCTAAGTTTTTGCACCTGAAACCATGCTTCTTCATGCTCTCTACAAGACTCATGTGTTTGGATTCATCAGCAGCATGCAGACCATCATCTACATGAAAAGAGAGAAGCTGCGTATTTATGGGGTCCTTGGCATGTTTGATAAAAGAAGCCCGGTCAAGGGAGAAAGTAATAAAAGCTTGCTTTCCGACTAACTCCTTTAACATCAAATCATATCATAATCTTCCCGCCTCAGGATGACCATAAAGGGCCTTCCGGAGGAGCCAAACAAAACCTTCTCTCTCAAAACCCGGGGGGGGGGGGGGTTTACATAGATGTCATAAGGCATTTGGCATGTAAGTATGCAGTGGTGAAGTCAATTATCCACAAGTCTATTCCGAAGCAGGCAGCATAGGCAATGATAAGAAGGATAGTGCGATGGTGAGCGGTAGGTGAGTATGTGCGTTTGGGATCATATTGCAATCCCGCTTTCAGGAGATCCCCCCTTAGGGTGATTCTAGCTTTATGATATTCGTCGCTCGTTCCCTGTTGCTTAACAGTGTCTATCCATTTTAGAGGAATGATGGGAGTGCATGACTTTCTCGCCTCGCTCTCTTCTCTCCATTCAAATGCTTTGAGCTCCTCTTTCTGTCTGACTTCTGTCTCTCTCGCTTGTCTCCTATCTTTCGGCTTCTGCACGACGGGAAATTCCCGAATTTGCTCGGTGACCAGGCAATAATTGATTCTCTCTTCTTTCGCACAGACAGAGATATGTTTATTTCTGGTTCTCCCGTGGATTACGTTCTCCTGAGAAATGTTTCCTTGCTCATGAGACCTCCATCCCGGGGGATGTTTGTCCTTTTCCGCAGCTATCCTAACTCTCCCCCCCCCTCGGCATGGCCGAATTCACTGGTTACATTGTGGTTGTGGCGTGCCGGTTCGATAATAGCCTGCGGTACAAGAGAAGGGGGGGCTGCTCCCCCTGAAATCTCGTACTTTAAAATCTCAGAATCTATTATTTTCTCCGTAACGCCATCATCAAACTTAACGTGGTGGGCTGGGAAACGATTATTTCTCCTGATAACGGGTTGGGGCAAGAGTAACTCCCTTCCGCAAAATAGAATCCCACTTACCTCCATAAGTGGATTTAGCCCACTCTTCCCCGAAAGCCCGTGCCGGGATCTGGACGATTCTCCCAGACAAAATGACTTTAAGTTTGGGTTTTCTCCCCCCTCTTTCCCACTACCTTGACACCTTTCTCCCCCTGATTCATGCTCCCTATATCCCGTGAAGACGGAGTAGGGTGAATAAGATCAGGGAGATTACTGAAATCTTGACTTTGGGCATCGTTTTCGTCACTATCGCTTGCAACGATCACCGAATCGTCATCACTTTCAGGTCCTTTCTGAGGTGTCATGGACGTAATGGGGGCATTCTCTGTACTTTCGCTATTGCTAGCAGCAACTACGGCAGGTGGGGTAGATGTACTATGTGTAGTTACTGGTACGTCGAAGCTAACATTCTCTTTCGGTGGTGTGTTGACTGGGGGCAGAACAGCAGAGGGTGTGGTCGATTTCCATCCGACCGAAAACATACCCTCCTCTGCTGTTCCTTCGAGGTCTTTGGAGGCCTCTCGCTTGCCCAGTCTCCATACATCAAACATAACATCCTGGACATTACCGTGTATTATGCGCGCGACGGGATCATAAACACGATAATACCCGGTATTACGTTCGTAACCTAAAAAGATAACTTTCTTTCCTCTCTCGCCTTTCCCCCGCTGAGCCTTAACCTTCATCACTGCAGCACACCCCGTGGGTCGAAGGTGATGTAGATATGGTTTCCGGCGGTGAATGACTTCGAAAGGGGACTTACCCTTAAAGGGTCCTTTGGCTATCGGGAGGAGGTTGTTAATATAAGTGGCGTTCCTTTCCATCTCGAGAGAGCTCCGTCCAAAACTTTGGAGGGAGCTCAGCATCGCTGAGCATCGCCCTTGCAGGCCCACCGTTGGTTTGGTGGGACCTCTTTATCTTTGAGACTGCCTGTTCTCCGCGGTTGGAGCCTCAATTAAGATAGGCTGATTAACATTAACCCACTCCTGAAAGATATAATATCGACCATATTCTTGGTCATAGGTAATAAATTTGACTTTTCGGTTTGTATGTCTTTCAAAGAAAGCAACGGCCTTAATAAAACACGGAAAAAAATCATTCTTATGACGTAAATAATAGTCGAGCTCGAAATTTGAAGCGAGACATTTGACAGTGAATTTGTATCGCTTACCATCCCATGATATCGTATTCCACCATCCTTGTGTGTCCATTGAAATATGAACCCCGGAATGACGTTCAACAATGTGATGGTTTTTGTGGAAATGAGGTGCTTTCTTTATCTTATTCCTTAAACAATACTCGCACTTCATAATCCTTTCTCGCCATCCTACCCCTACTATCTTCACCCCCATATAATGAGCCATTCTTTCCATAGCCTTCACCCCTCTATGTTTACACATTTGGTGGAAGACGGTGGCGTGTATATGCTCACTATGTGTGGGTCGGACAACAGGATTCAATGCTTTTGACATTCGGCAACCAACATCATGTTCTTGAGTTCGTGAGGTGTGCGAACATATATCATTTGGCATGACCAAGCAACAAGCCAAACTCTGTGAACAATTCTCACCCTTCTCCGTATTTGTTTCGCAAGACAACGGGACATATGATTTACTGTCGCGACACCCCTTACATAAACATGGGACATCATTGCAACATGCATCACTGTACACGGGAAGGGTTGTTGGTTGTGTAGGACGGCGAGGGGTAAGTCAGAATGTGACGGTGGAGGACGATGATCCCTCTTTCTCTACCTTCACATTCTGCTTTTCGAGAGGGACTGGTTCGTATCGTTGATTTGGGTCTAGAGGGGGCATTCCCGGGGGATCAAAGACGAACAGGTTGTTGGGCAAAGATCTGCCCCTAGCTACAATCTGTTCCTCATCGATATGGATGGGGGACTTGAGCACAAGCACTTGGTTGTTTTGATGGACTACCGCCAGTCCTTGTTTCAACCAAGCCGAAGTGGCGACTAAACCGTAACTCAAATGAGGGTTGTATGTCGTGTGTGAATCATACACCTGAACCGGTTCTCCGTTTGCTCCAGAAAGTTGCATTAAGACTTTCCCTTTGTACTCCGTCTTAATACTCCCTTTCGCAATTTTGAACTTTTGAGGGTTATGCTTCGACCTCAAGAATACATCCTTATGGGGTGATTGGGACTCACTAGCCCCACTATCATCCACCCAAACCATCCCCGCCATAGTCTTTTCTGGTGTCTCTCCCTCATCTCCCTCGCTCTCATGCATCATTATGGCGCAATCTTTCTCAGATGGGGGTGAGATGTTTGAGGTGGGGTTGGACAATGTGCTAGGTCTTGATGGAGGGATATCTCGTACGTTCTCCCCCTCTATCCCTATCCTTTGCAGGTATTCCCGGTATTCCAGTAATCGAGTTCTGAGATGAGGAAGCCGCGACGAGCCTCCTCGCAAAAGGGTTGTTCCATTTATGGGCCATGGAAATAACGAAACTTTCAACATCCACTTAGAGCTCAAGATAGAACTCGTTAACTTCCCCGTCTCTTCCGGTAATAAGAGAATCCCTCACCTCTATCTCTCTAGCACCCTCTGCTAACGCACCGAACAGTCTACGTATCTCTCCAATAGATGGTATTTCTCCGTTTCCCCCTTTTATCACCATCTTCCCCTCATCCCATCTCCATGCAATCGTGGGGTCTCTCCTAATCCTTTCTTTCTCTAACTCTCTCTCTCCCTCCCTCGTACAACTCACTAGGTGCAAGGCGTGGTGAAGGTCTCTCTAACTCTCTCTCTCCCTCGGGAATGCGTGATACGACGAACAGACAATGGGCGTGCTCTTTTGTTCTCCCCCTCTTCTCCCCCTGCCTCATCCTCAACGCTCTTACTCATCTCTTTCTTAGAGTTTGAGCGTTGTACAGATGATGCAAGAGAAGAAGAGGAAGACTTTTGAGGAGTAGCATAAAGATGGTTTCGTCATCGTCTTCGTCTGTCATCGCCTCCCCCTCACCTCTCTCTCTTCTTTGGTTGTTTTCCCCTTACTGCAGCCTCAACGTTCTACAGTTGAAGTGGGGAGAGTATGTCTTGTGAAAGAAGATGATGAAGCGCTAGAGATATGAGAAGAGACATGTCTAGGTGGTGATGTGTGTGAGGAAGATGACGTGAGAGGATCAGACTGAACAGGGGGGGATATTTCATCTGTCCTAATCTACTAACGTGTAATCCAGTCCATAGGGGCCACCATTAACCCGGAGTGCTATGGTGTACCCCCCGCATTCAGCTGTGCCCTGACTACTGCTAATAAGTCTTCCCTATTTCGCTCACAGCTGATATGGTGGGAACAAAAATCACAACCCCGTTTTTCCATCTTCTGGGCACATTCGCCACCTGATTTGGTTTTGCCCGGGCGGCCCCTAGTTTCCATGAACAACGTGCATTGTTTGAGGTAAACCCTTCATATTGTTTCGAATTTGAAACAATGGTCGCACTTCCCCTGATGGGGTGTGCCCACAGATTGAGGAACGGTCCATCGTCCTCACGTAAGTGAAATAAATAGAATTCAGGGACTTCATTAGGACCTTCCTGTATCCTCCCTTGACACGACGAAGCCCCCATCCCTCCTCCATAGGGTATATTACCCCAAGAGGTGTGGGGTCGCCCACCATGTCAAGAGAATTGACGAAGCGGTTATCTTTCAGGAGAGGAATAAAAGGAGTAGATCGAGGGACTCGAGGGGGAGCAGACATATCTTGTTCGTTCGTGTTGCTCTTTTCCTTCTTGTCCTTCAATTCTGATGTGTGGGGTGGCGGTGGTTGTTCAAAAGAGGAAGTGGGTGGGGTGTTGTTGAGTGAGGGATTTGGTTCTTCTTCGTCCGTTTCCTCTCTCTTCATCATATTTATGCTTAACATGTGATTGATGTATCCTATTTCCCCTACTCCCTCCTCACCTCCATCCTCATCATGAGTGCTAGACTCTTCGTCTGAATCATGATCTTCGGACTCCTCTTCTTCTTCAGAACTACCAGAAGAAGAGGAGTCAGAACCTCCTGCGTTCAGACTAATCGTCTTTGTCTTCGCTGTTTTCTTCTTGATAAACTCAGTTGATTTCAACTTCCTTTTCTCCTTCACTACTTCTTTCTTCTGTCGCCTCATCTTTCTCTTCCCTTTACTGCCCTCTTTATATCTTATCTGTCCTGGTCAGGCTCAGCTCTCCTACTCCTTTTGCTAAGTTGAATATTCTTGCTGCCTTCTTCCTTATGGGGCAATTCACCGGGACATGTCCGTCTTGAGGGCACTCGGGAAGATTACAAGGGACAATGCAAAT